>JAODAL010026208.1:0-57181 GCA_025379985.1 Phyllomedusa bahiana
GAGGAGCCATTTAGTCTGATGGAGTTGCAGTCGGTCATTAAAGGTCTCCCAGGGGGAAAAGTCCGGGACCGGATGGTTTCACGGGACAATTTTTCAAAACTTTTCGGGACTCGCTGAGCCCCTTGCTCTGGACGCCTTTCAACTCATCACAATGGATACTCCTTTCCCTCCTCAAGCCATGCTTGCGCATGTAGCGCTTATACCCAAACGGGTAAGGACCCCAATGCTGTGGCAGTTACAGACCCATTCTCCTCTTAAATGTAGACTGAAGATCTATGCGAAACTGATGGCCAATAGGCTTAACCCTCTTTTACCTTCAGTAGTTCATCCAGATCAAGTAGGTTTTGTCCCGGGCAGGGAGGCGCGTGATAACACCATTAAAACCTTGGATATTATTCATTATGCACGTTCTCACAAGATCCCTCTCATGGTCTTGTCTCTAGATGCAGAGAAGGCGTTTGATCGTATTTCATGGCCTTCTCTCCATCAAACCCTCAGTCACCTGGGTCTAGGCCCTACCTTTTTATCCAGGATTGCGGCTCTGTATCGCATGCCCTCTGCCCGTCTCAAAATCAATGGCTCCTTATCCGCCTCTTTCCCTATTTCGAATGGAACTAGACAGGGTTGCCCGTTATCCCCGTTACTGTATGCATTGGTGATGGAAAACCTGATGGCGACCATCAGAGCTAACCCCGACATCAAAGGGATTACTATTGGAAGTAGGGAATACAAGTGCTCTGCATTTGCAGACGACCTTTTGGTCTACATTACAAATCCGCATATCTCTCTTCCAAATCTGATGGCCGACATTAGAAACTTTGGGACTTGGTCTAATTTTAAGATAAATTTCTCCAAGTCCGAAGCCCTGGGTATCGGAATCACCCCAAAAGATCAGGCCCTTTTACGGTCCAATTTCCCCTTCGAATGGCCTAAGGCGGGCATTTCCTACTTGGGGGTACACATCACGGAGGATCTCTCGCAGCTCTTCGCCAACAATTTTCTTCCCCTTTTATGTAAGACCCAAAAGGACCTAAACAGCTGGCAGCACAAAGAACTATCGTGGTTTGGCAGAATAAATCTGCTAAAAATGTCTATCCTCCCAAAATTCTTATACTTATTTCAAACTCTCCCCATCCGTATCCCCGCTTCGTTCTGGAGGAAACTCCGGCAATGTTTTTCCGCTTTTGTGTGGTCCACCCGGAGGTCACGAATAGCGTATGATACGCTTACGAGACAGAGGGATGCTGGGGGGGCGGGTCTACCTGACTGTAGGCTATATTATTTGGCCTCGGCCTACTCACGTTTTCTCGCACTTACTTCGAACTTAGATGGGAAGGTGTGGGTCACCTTGGCAGAGGACCTAAGTGCATCTGCGTTGGCGGTTCTCCCCTGGACTTGGACTCCCGCTCTTGGTAGTGCTAGCTCCTCCTCCTTCTGCATACAGCAAACTTTATCGGTTCTCTATTCATACAGAAACTCTCATACCCTCATTGATCGCGGGGGCCCCTGTGTGCCGCTCACGGACAACCCTGACTTTCCCCCAGGCATCTCGCCTGCTGTTTTTCTTGGTGGCACTAAAAAGACTCCTCTACGTCTGTGTCATGTGACCTCTGAGGGGAGACTGCGCCCGCTTGGCGACATTCTCGAGGGCAAACCAGTCCCTGCTGGGGCCGCATTTCAGTTTATACAGCTTTCCCATTTTTTCAACAAAGTCAGGAGCAAATGTCGTTTGGTTAGGTCCCTCACGACATTTGAAGAAGCGGTATTGGCATCGGCACCTATGAGACACTCCCTGTCATTTATGTATAAACTACTACTTTCTGATCAGGCTAGAGCGCTTCCCCTGTTTTGTTTGAATTGGTGAAAAGGAAACTGGGCTTTTCTTTCCACTGCGCCCAGTGGGAGCAGTGCTATCCAGATGACTCATAGCGGCGCTAGGTGGCATCCAAACACTCAAGGAAACATCGTTACAAATTTTGTCCCATTGTATTGGGTCCCGGCGTATTGCATAATGATTTTTCATCTCACTTCAGATGTGTGCTGGAGGACTGTGGGGGCGAGAAGGGGACTATGGTCCCATGTGTGGTGGAGGGGGTTCTGTTGCTGCGGCATTTTGGATTTCGGTTATGGAGGTGATTGAGGAAGTAACGTGTGTCCCCCTTGCCTGATACCCAGGACGGCCCTGTTGCTCTTCATGATCCCCATTCTATTAGTAATTTAAGAAAATCCTCCTCAAGCTTGCTACAAGCTGCCAAAACTTTGATCCCGCTGTAGATGGGAAATCAACCACTCCCCCGTCCATAGACGGAATGGTTTGCTGTAATTAGTTTCGTCAGAGAAGTGGTAGGAATTATTTGCTCTTACCCTGTAAACAGGTAGACAAATAGCACAGACTTGGTTGCCGTGGGTCCGCTCTTTCAGAATTCCCCCTCCTTCTTTCTATCACATCCTGATCATCACTCGCGGGGGTTTAATAATAACCCCTCCCCCGTTTCTCATCTTTTTTTCCTCACTTTTTTTTTTTTTGTCGTTGTTAGGTGTGTGCCTGTTCGTATGTTTCATGTAAACAGTTTAATCAGGTGCACCGTCTGAATGCATGCTTGTTTGTGCTTTATGTGTCCTTTGTTCCATACTGGTACAGTGTTTTTGTTATAAGGGTCTCTAAGAATTGCTCCTCTTAAAGCTTAGTTTCAATCTTTGGGTTTATATCAGACTGAAGGATTAGTTCTGCTTGCTGATCGTGATTATAAATATTAGATCTGTACATTTACTGTAATTACGATTTTGCTATTTCCTGTGGTCATGTTTGAATTGTTGATCTTCCTTCTTACTACAAATTTTTGTGTCTGCATGTAGCGGACTGTACCTCAAGCTTGCATTGTTCATGTTATCTTTTTTCACCAATTAAAGCTTATCTTGAATTAAAAAAAAAAAACAAATTTACAGACCCGATCCTATTCGAAACCCAGTGACTGCCTGTATTAAAAAAAAAAAACGATCCTCAAAAAAGGCGAAAATATTAAAGACCACATGTATGAACCTGTTTAGGTCTAAAACTCACTCTTTCTTCAATAGTATGCTTTGGGCAAAAAAGTGAGTTTAGACATAAACAGGTTAATACATGTGGCCTAAGAGAATAATCCGAAGCACCAAGAAAGTGGGTTTTTTTTTGCCTTCAAACCCGCGTGTAATAAAGGAAGTGAAAATGTGTAATCAGGAACGGGGGTGAGCAACCTGCATAAAAACTGATCAGTGGTGATGTGATGCATTGCAGCATAATGTGACATTAATGGGTGGAGGAGAAATAGTTTCTCCCTGCCCTGAGTGCAATTTAGCCTAGAGACGGCCATAGGGTGATTGTTCTATAGTTGGCACAAATCCCTGGCGTAGCCTTTTTTGACAGTAGGATGAAAAAGGATCTTCTTCCAGTCCTTTGGCCACATGCAGGTGCTCCAGATTTTCTGACACAGCGCTGCTAGTGCTACTCTTAGGGTATGTTCACACAGCGTCTTTTCGTCCATGTAACATACGTTTTTTAGCTGTGTGTTTGGATCCATCTGTCAGTCCCCAAACACGCAGCTAACAAATAGCAATGTGCCTTTACATTGCTTTTAATACGAGACACGCATCGGCGTTCACACGAGTGATCACCAATGTGAGTCTCATTGCGTCTTTCGGATCCGTTCCAAGAATTGACATGTCAATTCTTTGTCCGAAAGATGCAGCAGGAGTCCTATTTAAAATGATAGGGTGCAATCCTGCTGCAGCCAACATTCAGCCAAATACGCAGCTGCTTGTTTGGGTATGTGTTGGATCCGTTTTAGATCCCAAAGATGCTGCGTTTTTGGATTCGCTTTTCGGATCCAACACAGATCCAAAAACGCCGTGTGCACATACCCTTAAGACTGGTTTGAGCAGTTCTGGAGGGATCCCATCAGTGTTGGGTGTTTTTTGTATTTGCCAGCTACTTCAGAGCCCAATCCATTTCGCTTTCCGATAGGTCTGGTTCCAGTTCCTCCTGGCCCCTCAGATGGTCAGTGCTGGTACTAGATTATAGTTTCACTGTGTATTCTTTCCATCTTTTCTTAATGCCCTGCTGTTGGCTAATTTAATTCCCATCATAGTCTTGGATGTCTCTACAACAGGACTTCTCCAACCAGATTGACTATGTCCTCTGCCTGCAAAAATGGAAGAGATCAATTTTCTCTATGAAAACACTACCAGGCGCAGACTCCATGTTGCCAAAGCCAAGGTCAGACAATACAAAATCAAGCATCTAACATACAAAGTTTGATTTTAGGAATATCCCAGGACAGTTTTCAAGGAAATAACAGGTTCAGAGATCGAAGAAATTAACACTAAAACTGCTCAAGAACATATACAAGAAGCCAGTACGTGGAAGGAACTAGTTGACTGCAACTATCCTCCAGATTGTTAGTAAGAGGAGAGAGGCTAAGGCTAAAGGCAAGTTGAATGAGGCAAAATCACTCAATGCAGATTTTTTTCTTTTTTAAAGAGAAGCCTGGAAAGACAAGAAAAACTTTCAGAAAGCCAAGTGCATGAACCTCGAAGAAGCCTATGAGGAGGGCCACACAAGGGAATTTTTTGCCATGATGAAACAAGTGAAGAAACCTTTCTCAGCACGCCAAACAACCATCAAAGGCCATGATAGGAATGAATTAGCCACCAGCAGGACATCAAGCAGAGATAGAAGGAATACACGGGGAAGCTATAAATTAGTGCTTTGGAATATACTGAAGCTTAACATATTTTTGATGATGGTCAAAGATGGGAAATTAAAATTTTCTACAAATTTCCTCTTGTTAAGGAATGTGCATTTTAATTTTTTAGAAAATGTCTGTTTCTGCAAAAGCCTATATCTCACCCAGTTCTAAAATTTATAATCCCCCCTTAAAGGGAATGTGTCATCAAAAAATGAGTCATTGTTTAAGTCCCGTTTTTATATTAAACACATTTTTTATGAATTTTTGGTTGTTGTTTTTTTTTAGTTTTTCATATCACTTTCAATATTTTTAAATAATTCCTAAAGGGGTTGCCTCACTACATTGATTCATCTTGCCTCAGTCCTGTTTTCTTGGTTTCACTTTGAATTCAGGGGCGTGTTTACTGGCTTCCACTAGGCTGCAGTAGAAGCCAGGTCTATAGCTATAGCAACCAGTGCTGGCAGCCTATCAGGATAGATCAAACAGGTCTGTAGCTATAGCGACCTGAGGAGCTGATGCAGCCCGTACAAGAGGGGATATCTACGGATAGGTAGGACACTGTTAATGGACATACTGTATATTGCAAAGTGATTTGTTTTTGCAAGTTCTTTAACATAAAAAGCAATCCTTGTAGTGAAACAACCCCTTTAAGTCTTGCAATGTTTACTTTGACCACTAGGCCTTGTTTGCACTGCTTTAACAGCAGTCAGAGAGAGACTTTACAGTAGCTTATTACACATAGGAGCCTTAAGACTGACTTAGTCCCATGGACTTCTATAGGATAGTTTTCTAAGCATGCTCTGTGACCTGGGAATAAGTCACTGTGCAGGGAGGTGAAAGGGTGAACTGTGACTATCTCCTCTTGTGATTTGTGGATCCTGTGTTATCTACTCACACTGGTGTCTCCTTTCAGTTTGACCCTCTTTATAATTAGCAGACAACTGAGAATCTTTCTCTACAGAGCAGGAAGTGTTAGACTATTATTAGACTTAGTGGCCAAAATGAAAGCTGCAGGACTTAAGAGTTATTAAAAAATATTGAAAGTGATATGGAAAATGTAAAAAAATATAACCAAAAATCTTAAAAACTGTGTTTAAAATAAAAACGTGAGTTAAACAATAAGTCATTTTTGATGACACATTCCCTTTAAGGAATTTCTGGAAAAAAAAGTTTATTTTTAAGAGTTGTGTGTTTTGTTTTTTTAAATACATTGAAGGTGCTGCCTGACACCACTGTTCAGAGCTGTTCGTTTCCATAAACCGCAGCAATCAGACATAGATCACCTTTCCAATGTCTATAGTGGAAAACCTCTTTACCCCTTCAGGTCGCAGCTAGTTTTGAATTTTAGGTTTTCGTTTTTTTCCTTCCAAGCCTTAACTTTTTTATTTTTCCATCTACATAGCCATATAAGGGTTTATATTTTGCAGGACAAGATGACCGTAATATGTAACAACCTGGGAAACCCCTCAAAAATTCTTTCTGGGGTGGACTATAAAAACAAACTCAATTGCGCCAACTTTGCAGGGTTTCTTTTTTACGAAGTTTACTCTTCGGTATAAATGATGTTTTATCTGTTTTCTGTAGATTGATATGATTCCGGTGATCCCAAGTTTTGTTATGTTTCTTATTTTTTTATTTTTTTTTGCTGAAATGCCATTTTCTGTGACCAGTAAGGCTATGTTTACACGGCACAGACAAAATACCGGTCGAATTTTCTGACCGGTATTTTGACATTTTTGGCATGCGGGGAGTCTTTTGTCTTTGCGTTTGCGGATTTCAAAAAAACGTCCCTTTTGCACCCACATGTTCATGTTCTGCCTGTAAACGAGACGGAAGACTGAACATGTTCTATGTTTTTCGGACCGCCGGCAGTGTACAAAACTGTCCGGTGGAAAATCCGTGCAGTGTGAACTACTGCACGGATTTTCTGTTTAAACCCTTGCCATGGGGACATGCCCTAACTTTCTCATTTTTCACTTTATGGACCTGAGCAAGCGCTAATTTTGGGGCTGAAGTTCACTTCTTATTGGTACCAGTTTGGGATCCATGCGACATTTTGATTACTTTTTATTCAAATGTTTTGTGGGGGCATAAAATGATGAAGCCACAGTTTTGGCATTTGGAATTTTTTTTCTTCTACAATATTCACTGTATGGGGTAAATTAGATTAAATTTTAATAGATTTTTATAGATAGACTTTTACAAATGTGGCAATAACAAGTATGTGTAACTTTTTAAATGTTTTCATTTTTAAAATACCAAAAAGGGGGTGATTTGTGTTACAGGTGTCCCTGCGACCCCCGTGCGCACCTCCGGACACTGTTAATGGACATATATTGCAAAGTGACTTGTTTTTGCATGATCTTTAACATTAAAAAGCACAAACCTTGTAGTGAGACAACACCTTAAGAGAAGCAGATCTGGGCATGCTCCAGTGTGCAGTTATTGTGGGACATCAACGGTCAGAATAATTTTGTCAGGGCTGGGCTGCGCTCGGCCTTGTAGTGGGAGCAACTGTTCTGCAGCAGCTGATCAGTGACCCAACCCTGATTCACCATTCTGGCTGGCTGCTCTGTGCAGTGACAGAGGTCCAGCCACTCTGGACAGGTGGGCGTGTCACACCAGCCAATGGGAGGGACCCGGTAGGCCTCTCCATTCAGCTACAGGGGCGGTATCGGAATCAACATTTTAAAACTCCCTGACAAGCTGAGTGCTGTGTCTGCGATATTCTCAGGCGGCTGGTTACTTGGTTTTGTATTTTGTATTTGTTCTTTGTGTACCTGACCTCGGGTTGTTCTCCTGACCCGGCTTGTCTTCTGGTTTTGTACCTCGCTTCACGTTCGTGTTATGACCTCAGCTTGTTTTCGTTTATCCCTCTGTTTCTATTTGTGGCTTCTTTGGCGTCCTTTATGATATTGATACGGACTGTTGACTATTCTACTCCTGACGGACCCCTGCACTATAGCAGAGCAGGGGAGGGGACTGTCGCACAGTTGCCGTCTGCCGCATTGGGCAGCACGTCATGCAGGCAGGGACCTTGGGTTGGGTTCCAGTCAGGACTCTCTGTAACCTCCCTTGACGTGACATTTCAATATGCTAAAAAAACCGTTACTGCTCTTCCCCTCACTATGGGACCCATGATAGCTCTGGTATAGAGCAGACTAAGAATGCAGGGGCTTAACCCAGTAGTCCAGGATTGGTGCTGAGGGTAGATCAACTGGAGTTCTACCCAGTGTCCGAGTGTTCCCTGCAATAAATTCTCTCCTGTGGTACCACCTATCCAGTTGCGATGACTGATTCTAGGCAACAGGAAGGCCTTTTTGGCATTTAGAGAGGGATGTTGCCTGTATTTTAGGATCCGCCCCATGTACCTCGGGCAATGAGGAGCAAAGTATGATAAGAGTGGGAATTGTTTTGTCCCTAGTTCAGGGTCCCCCCAGGAGTGGTCATTCTTGTTACCGACTGTTTCGCACAGAACTGTCTTTTGTGAACAGGTTTTCTTTTGCCCCTTTAGGGGTTTCTTTTTTAATGACCATGATAGGGTGGAAAGCTGTGGCGAGGCTCAGCTGACCACCTTGGGGACAGGGTTTAAAGTAAAAAGAATTGTGGAGGAGTATTGCTCCGATTTCGGCGCTGGTGTGTTCAGTCTGGGTGTGAACGGGACCCCCAGCTCTTAGTTGTCAATTTAGATTAGGGTTAGACTGACCATGTGAAGTCTTATTGGTGGCTTAACCCTACCCCTGGTACTTTAGATGATGCTATGGCATTAGCTCATTCTGTCTGACAGACATTCTTAGGGAGAGGACGTCGAGGAGATGGCTACCACCCCGTTGGTTCACTCCATAGTCACCTCTACGCCCACGGTTCCAGATATAAACCCAGAGGAGCCAATGCTAGTGGGGGCTTCTTCTGCTACTGATGCTAGGGACAGTAGGACCTTACTCGTCGTATCCTGGGATTATGCTTTTTACTGTGGCGAAGTTGGACACGGCATTTTGGAGTGTTCAAGTGGAAAGACAGTTCGGAAACTCCAGACGCATGGTGATTGGCAGGAAGATCACCTAGGCGAGGCTGGTATTTTCCTGATTGTATCAAAAAGTTGCTGCTACCAGTTAAGATTTTCATATTGTCGTGTCTGGTTCTGGGGTGTGTGTTTGTGGATTCTGGATCAGCTTTAATTTTGTTGGATGCGTCTTTCGTAAAATGTCTTTGGCCTTACCTTTGAGTCCGCTATTGATTCTCTGAGGGTTGGGGATATTGACTCCACCCACTTAGCTCGGGGCACAATCCCACATTGTACTCCTGCAGCTGGAGTATGGTGGTCAGATCCATACATTTTGAAAAGGGTATTCTATTTGTCATGGAGGGGACTGCGCGCTGATGTGGGGTTTTGGGGCTGCCCTGGCTTCAGAAACTTATTACACGGTGTTTTTGACTGGAATTCAGGGATATTGTTAGGTGGGGACAACGGTGTGTTGGGGAAAGATGTCTCCCATACCATACTGGGCATTACTTGAGGTGGAGCAGTATTCCTGCTTTATTCGTGAACTTTGCTGCAGTTTTTTCTCAGAAAACAATCGGAGATATGACCCCCGCTAGATCTTACAGAACTGTTGCCTTTGACTATTGCCCGGAGTGAGGTTTCCCAAGGGGAGGATATCTTAATCTGTCTGGTACAGAAGACTAGCAATGAAGCATATATATTGCAGAAAGCTTACAGAAGGGGCATATCATACCTTCAGTGTCACCCATGGGTGGCAGGGTTTTTTTTGGTAGGAAAAAGGATGGAGGGAACTGATAAATTATCGGTAAAAAACCTCATACCGTTCCCTTGATCAATGATCTGTGAATCAAATCAGGAACAAAGGGGTTTTCCAAGTTGGACCTTAGGAGCGGGCCTATTAACCTCATCCGTATCCGTGAAGGATGAGTGGAAAACCAGTTTAACACTCGCTGAACGTCGTTTGAGTATCTGGTGATGCCTTCGGGTTGTTGTAATGCTCACGCAGTCCGTTACAGATCTGGTTTATGATGTTTTTCGTGATCTATTGGTTGTTGTTTTGGTCGTTCTACCTCGGATGACATTCTTATCTACTCAGAAGATTGATCGTCTCACGTTAAACACATCGGACAGGCTATTGCAAATCCTGAAAGGAAAATGTTTGTTTGTCAAAGCTGAAAAAAGTGTGTTTTTGGGTGTTGACAGGAGGTACCTTTTCTTGGATTCATTCTGATCCTAACTCATGTCGTATGGACCCGGGTAAAAAATCAGGCCATTCTCGATTGGGTCGGCCCTTAACTCTGAAGCCCTGCAGCGGTTCCTAGGGTTTTGCTAAATTATTATCATAAATTTATTCATATTTTTCAGTCTTAGTTCGGTCATTTGACTGAACATGGACTAAGAAGGGGATGAGTTCAGTAATTGTTACCCTTAGAGGCATAGAGCATTGAGACGCTTAAGACAGTGTGTTTAATCAAATCTGTGTTGATTAATCACAGATCATCAGCAAAACCCTTTGTCGTTGAGGATGATGATGCTTCCGAGTATGGTTGCGGGGGCAGTCTTGTCTCAGGGTTCCGCTACTATGACTTACTTCGCCCTGGTGCCTTCTTTTCATGTAAATTTCCTCAGCTGATGGATTTTTGATGTTGGGAACAGGGAGTTGTTGACTTTTAAGTGGGGCCTGGGCCTTCGGGAATGGCGCACACTTCCTCGAGGGTGGCCCAACATCAGGTCACGGTCACTTTATGGATCATAAGAATATTACCTTTTTAGAGGAGTGCTAAAAGGTTAAATCCAACGTCTGGCGCGTTGGGCACTTTTTTACGCGCTTCAAACTTTGTTGTTACTTACCAGACTGGTTCGAAAATTGTTGGATGGCTGAATTCTCTATCTAGATGGATCCGGCACATATTTTGGCCCAAGGTGACATGTTGTCCGCTTTTTCCCCTGATTTAGCCACTGAGGTTAAGTCCCACAGGATTAGACCTGCTAATTGTCTATTTCGGAAGGTCTTTGTCCCACTCAGTTCGGCTACGAGTTTTAAAGAATTTTCATGATTCCATGTTATCTGGGCATCCTGGAGTGTCTGGGCATAAATAAAAGCTTATTTATCGTATAATTATTGGGTGGGCCGTCATTGCTCGTGTGTTGGGCCTATGTGGCATGTTGGAAAGTCTGCGCTGGGCTAAGGTTTCCAGAACTTGTCTCTGGTGAACTATGCCCTCTACCTATATCTGAACATCCATGGACCCATTATATCTTTGGATTTTATGACGGACATTCCTCCTTCGGAGGGCAAAACAGTTTAATTTGGTGGTAGTGGATCGTTTCAGCAAAATGTGCCATCTTGTCTTTAAGGGGCGGTTTACCGTAGTCCAAAAAACTTCGCTGTATAATCTTTGCAAACCCATTGTCAAGGCTTCATGGGTTACAGAGTATTTTGTTTCTGGACCGAGGGGGTTCAGTTCGTGGTCTTCTTGTTTTGGAGAGCCCTTTGCAAGGCTATGGGTATCACCCTGTCCTTCTCTTCTGCCTTCCACCAGAGATAATGGGCAGACAGAGTGGGTAATTCAAATGGTAACACAAAAACTCTGTTCGTTATGTATCTGATCAAGCAGGTTTTAGATGGGTTAAAATTACTTACCGTGGTTGAATTTGCCATTAACATTCAGAATTAGTAGCTATCTAGCACCTCACCTTGTACTGTTATTATGGTTTTTCTCAATAGGCACTGCGTCATTTTTCAGTGCTACGTCTGATCACAGCGGGGGTGGATGTTATCATTATAGATCTGTGCTAGTCTGCGCCCAAGAGTTCTGAGGACTTTTTTCATACCCAGAACATCCAGTAGAAAAATCTGATAGTCGGCGTTCTGTGTTTTGAGGGTTTGGGGAATTGGGGATATAAATAAAGTATGGTTTTCCAACCCGAAATCTGTGATTGAAAGTTCCCTCTGGTTAACTGTGCCGCAATTTGTAGGTCATTATGTGGTTCAGGAGCGTGTTAACACTGGTGGCATATCGACTGAAATTACCCTTTCTCTACGGATACATAATGTGTTCCATAGTTCACTTTTAAGAGGTATAATTCAGCCTGTGGACTCTAGCCTCTGACCCTTCCTATCCTGCTTTGCATAGAGGGGGAGTTCGGAATATGAAGTTGCCCGTTATATTGATTCTCGTTAAGGTCCAAAGTTCTCTACAGTTCTGGCCATTGGAAGGGGTATTGGTCCTGAGGGAGATCATTGGTTTCTGGCGGAAATCCATCCATGCTGTGAACCTGGTGAGGGAATTCCATGATTCTCACCCGGACAAACCCAGAACAGGGAGGGTCGGTGGCCCCTCCATAAAGGGGGAGGGTACTGTCAGGGATGGGACGGCGCTCGGTTGCAGGGAGCAGTGTTCTCGCAGCTCGATCAGCGACCCACAATGATACAATCTGGCTGGGAGCTGTGTGAGTGACAGGGGCCCGCCACCTCCTGACTGGGGGCGTGTCGCACCAGCCAATGGGAGGACCCGGAGGCCCTCCAATCTGCTACAGGGCGGTATCGGGAAACACATTTAAATACTCCCTGCTCGAATGAGTGTTGCACCTGCAATATTCCTGGCAGCCTGGATACTGGGTTTGTATTTTGTATTTGCTTATCTGTGTACCTGACCATGGCTTGTTCTCCTGACCCGGCTTGTCTTCTGGTTTGTACCCCGCTCCTGTTCGTGTTTACCTCGACTTGTCTTAACAATTATATCCTCTGGTGCCTATTTGGTGGTTTGGCGTTCTGATTTGATATTGAACTGTCATGGCGGCCGCGGGCGCCACTGCCCATGCGGCGTTCCCTGCCGGCCAGCGGCCGACGCCGCGGCATCGCAGGTCAATCAGCGGCACCTCGTCCCTCGCCGGCCCTCGTTACCTGGCCACCAGTCCGGGTGTGAAACGGCGCTCCTGGTCCGTCCCGGCCGTCTGCGCATGCCGCGCCCCCTAGCGCAGCGTCTGCGACCGCTGGTTTAGATTAAAGGGCCAGTGTCCCGGTAATTGGCTTATTGCAGGGCGCTGGTCCTATTATAATGTATACGCCCCCGGCACCATGTTGCCAGATTGTGGTGTGTGCTTAGAGTGAGTTTGGAGGTATCGACGAGTGTCTTGAGTCCGTATATGCTTTATCGGTACCAGTCCGTTCCGCTACGTCTTCCTGACTCTTGATGTTTGCGCCTGCCCTGACCGTCTGTCCTTCTCTGGACCACGAACCTCTGCCGCATGCCATGACCTTCTGCCTGTCCCGATACGCCTTTGGATTACGATTTTGTACACGCTGTACCCTCGGCCGCTACCGCAAGTACGTTCACGTCAGGGATAACGACCTGGTGGCCTAACGCCGCAGCAAGGTCCATCCCGCTTTGCGGCGGGCTCTGGTGAAAACCGGGGGCTTCTTAGGTCTCCGTTCCTAGGCGTGGCTTAAATACCTCCGATTACTTGCGGTGGGTTCCTGCGGATTCCACCGTCCGTCACTGACCCGGTGACTGTCTGACTATTCTTCCTCTGACGAACCAGACACTTTTGCAGAGCAAGGGACTGTCGTCCAGTTGACATCTGGTCGCCTTGGGCAGCACGTCAGCAGGCAGGTCGTGGGCTGGGTTCCTAGTACAGGCTCCTGTTACCTCCATTAAACGTGACAAATTTTTTAATTTTCTTTTTACATACCCACACCCTAATGAAAATTATTTTGTTTGCTGGACAACCCCTTTGAATTGGTTACAAGAAGTTCCAGTTTGACTCTCTTACAAATAGACATGACTGTATTGTTATTCTATTGAATTAAACATGTTACTCCTATAGAGAAATGATACATAATATCTCCCTGGAAGTCCTTCTTCATAAAGTTATTCTCCGTAAACTGATTCTGGTCATAAAAGATTAAGGTCTGTATCTCTACAGCGTGTAGAAAAAGGTCAGACTTTGTAGAAATGTCTTTATCCTCCCTGCACATTTCCGTTTACTGTATAAACCTTGTACATATATTTTATTATTCATTCCCTGAAGTTT
This sequence comes from Phyllomedusa bahiana, assembly GCA_025379985.1. Lineage (NCBI taxonomy): Eukaryota > Metazoa > Chordata > Amphibia > Anura > Hylidae > Phyllomedusa > Phyllomedusa bahiana. The sequence continues at coordinate 13,765 of JAODAL010026208.1, forward strand.
GATTCATAAGCCCGAGGTACCGTTCTGTCTCACTCTTATCATGTCCTTGTGTTTTTTTTTTCTGATACAGACACAGCCTGCACTTGGCTTTCAAGATAAAGGCTTCAGGGATAAAATAATAGGATTTCATTTGAGGAGATTGTAATGGTATAGACACAACTGCTTGGCACCCTCGTAGTCTATGTATCGTCTTCAAAAGTCCAGGCACTGCCAAAGGAGAATGACTTAATCAGCTGAATCCATTAGAAGATCATCCTTCCTTTTGTCAAGTTGTGCACAAGAAGCCTGTATCATTGTGCTATTTTGTATAGAACAATAAAACTTTTTTAAAGTAAAAATGTAAGTGGCCTTTCCCCATTGTTTAACCCCTAAAGCCAAAAGCCTGAAAAAGTAACCTTAATAGGGTTGTCTCTTAACTACATGGATTTGCTTGATTTTTATGTTAAAGATCTTGCAAAAAACAAGTGTTGCAATCTGTGTCCATTAACAGTGTCCTACCTATTCCTAGATATCCCCTCTTTTATGGACTGCATCAGCTTCTCAGGTCGCTATAGCTACAGACCTGTTTGATCTCTCCTGATAGGCTTTCAGCACTGGTCACTATAGCTACAGACCTGTTCAATCTCTCCTGATAGGCTGCCAGCACTGGTTGCCACAGCTACAGACCTGTTCAATCTCTCCTGATAGGCTGCCAGCACTAGTTGCCACAGCTACAGACCTGCCTTCTACTGCAACTTAAGTAGAAGCCAGTAAACACTCCCCTGAATTCAAAATGAAACCAAGAAAACAGGACTGAGGTGAAATGAATCAATGTAGTGAGACAACCCCTCTAATGACCAGCACATTTTTTTTCGTTTTTGCTTCCTTGTGTTTCAACAGTCGTAACTTTTTTAGTTTTTCAATGACTCAGTGGTATGAGGCCTCGATTTATGCGGGACAAGTTGTACTTCTTGGTGGTAAGGTTTAAGTTCACTTATAAATATTGCAGAATTTTTTTTAACATTTTTTTTCAACTTTTTTGTTTTTTTTCATTGTTTTTACACCATTCACATTTCACACTTAATATTCGGGTTAGATTAATTCTCAGGTTATTACTGTTGTGTAGATGCCTAATTGTGCAGGGTCTTTTTTTAACTTTTTTTTTGTGTTTGTAATGTATCCACAATTATATTTTATTAAATATTTATTTTTATTTTATTATTTATTCCATGATGGGAATAACTGTTTTACATTTTTTTTTACACTTAGTAATATAGTAGCATAATCATAAATGCTAATACATTATAATCTGTGGCAGTCTGACACAGGCAGTGATTAGGACAGCACACAGTCAGTCCTGGTCACTGGCTTGTTACACAGACAGACCTGGGGCCCCTCTAGGTCCCCAGGGCTGACTGTGCAGCCTTTCCCCGGGCTCTGTCGGATCACTGGAGTCCCAATCACTCAACAGAGTAGGGGAAAGCCCCTTGATTACGCTGCAGTCACTGACTGCAGGAATCAAAGGTTTAAACGCGGGGAGTGGAGGTCTCTCCCGCTCCCAGGTGCTTGCAGGAGCTGTGCTGGGAACAGGGCTGTGTAGTACAGCCATTATCTCAGCGCTGCTGCGGCGCTGGGCGCCACAGACCCCGATGCAGATGAACGACCTGAAATGCCAAAAGACGGCGGGCAGTCATTAAGGGGTTAATATGGAGGATCCACTTGTTAAAAAGTAAATACTCACATAAATCTGTGAAAAACTTAGATATGAGCGTTAATTACTTTGTAAATGACTGAAGCATTACTCACACCAGTCCAAATTATCGACCATCCCAATGGTGCTTGTGTTATGTGGTTTTTTTTTTGTTTTTTTTTTTACCTTTTTTCTCTTAAATTATGACCCTGCATCACTGGATAAATATTGACCACTCAGGTTTCATAGGTCAAAAGTGCCAACCACACAAGAACTGCTACAAAGTGTGTATAACCTTTTGACTTTAAGGCTATGTTCACATGGCTTAACTGTGGGACGTAATTACGGGAGCAGAGAGCGGGGGAGGGAGCGGGGGGCCGGCACTTCGCCGGCTCATAGACTAGCATTACCAGCGGCGCGTATACGCCGCTTATAATTCACATGTCACTTATCTCCCCCCGCGGCGGATTCGCCGAGCAGGGAGAGGAGACGTAATCCATAGTTCTCTATGAGAACTGTGGATTACCGTAATGACTGGGCCGTTTTCAGCCCGTAATTTGCGCACTCCGGCGCGTAATTACGGACTGAATTACGGCCCATTTTAAGCCGTGTGAACATGGCCTAAGGCTGTGTCTACACTGCATAGCAATACGCTCGTATTTTCGGCGCTTTTAGGGTTTTAAAAGCGCTGCAAATACGATCGTTCCTGCGGCCCCCTAGACTAGAATGGAAAAGACGGCTTGTAGTCTCCACAGCTCGTCTTTTCTAAGATTGTCTTCTGATGGTGGCGGATTATACAACAAGTTGTGTAATATGATGGTGCTTTTAGTTTTCTCTGCATCTTCCCATACAATACAATTGTATGGGTGACGTCAAAAAAACAAGAACCGACTGAGGTTTTTGCGCCAAACGTGACACAAGCCGCGGTCCTGCACCAAAGCAGTGTAGACCTAGCCTTAGTTTGAAATGTGGCCAAGGTAGGGAAAAAACTAAATAGTATAATATACTTACCTACCTGTTCTCCGCTGCTGCTGCTGCTTCTCCCGTCTGACATAACTTCTGTTTTCCAAAACATATGGGTAACCTAGGGAAACTTTAAGGGGGATGTGTATGAAAACTGTCTTGGTCTAAGACTTTCTTTGTTGCCCATAGCAACCAATATGAGCCCATAGCAAACAATCAGAATCCATAGCAACCAATCAGAGCCCATAGATACCAATCAAGGGCCCCATAGTATACCAATCTAGAGCCTCGCATGCGTCCATCGGCCTAGTAACAATCAAAGCCCGCAGTCAACCATCAGAGCCCATAGTACTAATAGAGCTCATGCAATAATTCAGAGGCCATATGTAACCAATCAGAGCTCTTAGGCGACGATTCGAGTTGCTCGCAGCGATTCAATCATGGGCCGTTGTAACCAATGAGACCTGCAGCGACATCAGAGCCCATATGTATCCAATCGAGCTCTATGCACATAGCATGATGGCTATATGGACCAATCGATGTTGCATAGCGACTCATTAGGCCCATTGCAACGATCGAGTGCATAGCAACCAATGCTAGAGCTCTATAGCGACCAATCTGAGCTATAGCACCATCAGAGTGCCCTGCTTCATTCTTACAGAGCACTAGATGAAATGTAATGGGCCCTCTGATTGGTTGCTATGGGCTCTTATTGGTTGCTATGGATTCTGATTGTTTGCTATGGGCTCTGATTGGTTGCTGTGGGCTCTTATTGGTTGCTATGGATTCTGATTGTTTGCTATGGGCTCTGATTGGTTGCTATGGGCTCTGTTTGGTTGCTATGAGCTCTGATTGGTTGCTCTGGGCTCTTATTGCTTGCTATGGATTCTGATTGTTTGCTATGGGCAACAAAGAAAGTCTTAGACCAAGACAGTTTTCATACACATCCCCCTTAAAGTTTCCCTAGGTTACCCCTATGTTTTGGAAAACAGAAGTTATGTCAGACGGGAGAAGCAGCAGCAGCAGGGAGAACAGGTAGGTTTTCATACATGTGACCCTAAATGATTGCATCAGAAGGAGTGATGCACCAGGTTAGTTCCCCATTTTCTTTTTTTCTGGTCCATTGTGTAAAAAGTACATGAACCAAACAGCTCCTGTTCTCAACACAGAAAGTGATTTCCAGCTTCCAGCAGCTCTTTCTCATATGGAAGGACGCACTTTATCTGGATTAGATCTGCTTCTTTTTTTTAATCCTAATTTTGCATGATGCTGGGGACATTTTGGAGTTGCAGAACCAGCAGTTATGGCCTCAGCATACAATGGTCGTCCCAGAATCAACTAATATTGTATGTTGATTGACCACTGCAGTAACTTAAAAAGTTTCCAGAGCTCTATCTGCAAAAACAAACACAAAGTAACTATTTGGGCAAGCACCGGCAATAAGAATTGTTTTAACAGATTACTAGTTAACTCACAGCACAGTCAAAATAGCTCACAAATAAAAGAGGCCAGTTATTGCCCTCAATAAAAGAGGGAGAATACACAGTCGGGGTAAATAAGGCAAAGCGTGAAGATCTACAGAGGGAAAACACTTTATTCTGAATGTTCAGATTCTCAAACAATATATTCCAAAATCTGATGTTTCAGCCTCATATTATGGTGACATCAGGAGTTGATGCCTGCAGTATTATTGTTTCATTCTTTTCTTCTTCTTTCTTCTTATTATTATAATAAAGTCTATGTGGATTTTTTTCTATGCAATTGTACCAGTATTATAGCTTACATGATTTAATTTACAGCTAATAAATCGCTTAAGGAAGGGGCTATGATGGGTTTGCTATTAGCTCTGATTGGTGGCTATGGGCTCTGTTGGTTGTTATTGGCTCTGATTGGTTGTTGTGAGCTCTGATTGGTTGCTATGGGTTCTGATTGGTTGTTATGTGCTCTGATTGATTTGATATGTGCTCTGATTGGTTGCTATGAGCTCTGATTGGTTGCTATGAGCTCTTGAGCTCTGAATGGTTTGCTATGGGCTCTGATTGGTTTCTATGGGCTCTAATTGGTTGTAATGAACTCTAAATGGTTTGCTATGGGCTCTGATTGGTTGCTATGGGCTCTGATTGGTTGTTATGGGCTCTGATTGGTTACTATGGGCTCTGATTGGTTGCTATGGGCTCTGATTGGTTGTTATGGGCTCTGATTGGTTGTTATGGGCTCTGATTGGTTTCTATTGGCTCTGAATGGTTTTATATGAGATCTGATTTGTTATTATTATCTCTGAATGGTGTGCTATGGGCTCTGGTGGGTTTGCTATGGGCTCTGGTGGGTTTGCTGTGTATGGGCTCTGGTTGGGTTTGCTATGGGCTCTGGTTGGGTTTGCTATGGGCTCTGGTTGGGTTTGCTATGGGCTCTGGTTGGGTTTGCTATGGGCTCTGTTGGGTTTGCTATGGGCTCTGTTGGGTTTGCTATGGGCTCTGATGGGTTTGCTATGGGCTCTGATGGGTTTGCTATGGGCTCTGATAGGTTTGCTATGGGCTCTGATTGGTTGCTATGGGCTCTGATTGGTTGCTATGGCCTCTGGTTGTTCTGGGCTCTGATTGGTTTGCTATGGGCTCTGATTGGTTGCTATGAGCTCTGAATGGTTGTAATGAGCTCTGATTGGCTGCTTTGGTCTCTGATTGGTTGTTATGGGCAACAAGAAAAGTCTTATTTCTACACAGTTTTCATACATAAGGTCCAGAGAGTCCCAGAAAAGACCATTGTATAATGAAAATATTGTATCCTGAGGCCATTGTAACCTGAGGGGCCATTGTATTGTTTAATGATATCATTGACGTTGTCATACAAAGTACTGGAGGACCAAAAAAAAAATCTTTGTGGAGTGGAATGAGGGAAAAAACACGATTGCGTTATTTTTGAGGGGGTTTTGTTTTTATGGAGTTCACTGTTTAGTATGACCGACATGCTCTCTGCATTCTGCAGGTCATTCTATATGGTCGTTGGGGATTTTTTTGGGGGATAAAACAGGTTATGTTTCCTTAATAAAATTTTACAGACATGACAATACCAACGTAACCTATTAGGGTATGTGATATATCCTGCAGGTTATTACACCTCTGACCGCTTCAGATGTGTTTACATGGGACTGCAGATCTATGTCGCAAAATTATTTTACATGGCACTACACAGTACAGCTGTGTTCTCTCTCTGTATGTCATTTGCGTGGAACTCCACATCTGACATGGGACTGCTGTGTGCAGCTGTGTTCTCTGTTTCTGATTTACGCACAAAAGTGATTTACGTGGGACTGCACATCTGTGTCACAAACTTGTTTTACGTGGGACTGCACAGTTTAGCTGCGTTCTCTCTGTATATAATTTGCATGAGAGTGCACATCTTACATTGGACTGCTGTGTTCTCGCTTTCTGTTTTTTATGTGGGACTGCCCATGAGATTTACATGGGGCAATGTAAGACTGTACATTTAACGTGGGACTGCTGTGTTCTCTTTCTGTTTTACGTGGGACTGCACATTGCCTTCTCTCTCTGTCTCTCACTCTCTAACTCTCTCTTTCATCTGCGCGCGCCCTGTTCATTACATAGACTTAGCCTGCGTGTTCTTGTCTGCGACCTGGGCAGGACATGCTACTCAGCCAACAGCCAGCAATATATTAGTTGAGCGTTACATTAGCAAACACCTTTGCTAAGCACAAATAAAGCAGCCCGTTCTCTTAAACCATAGGAAGGACGGACATGCTTAGATTTTCGGTCCCCTCATTTTAAACTATGATCTTCGTACTGAGACAACCCCTTTAAGCAACACTAGCAGGGGGTATAAGCTACTCCCATCTCTCCATTCAAAATACACGTACATCGGCCAAGTCCATCATTATCAAGGCTCCTGGGCAGCTAGAAAGCAGATGATTCCCCATTTCGGAATATGAAGACATTGGTCGAATGTCCTGGACATTCAGCCAGAGGATTATTGTATACCCAGTATATGTTATGCAGCAAATACATAGCTTCTGCTTTATTCTGTCCAATTCATTTGCAGCATAAGGAGAACCTTTTGTGCTCTCCCTTCTATCAGGTTGCGAAGCTGGGAATGCTGCATTCACAATGACTGACTCACATCATATCTCAGTGACTTCTAACACAATGCATATTTGTGTAAACTACATTGTTGTATGAAACAGAGCAGATAACGGCCATAAGACAAGTATTTATTTGTGCTACATAAACTGCTTATGTTATCATAGTCCCTTCATCTTTATTGCCAGGCTTAGAGAACTCAATGTAACACAAACCACACAACATACGCAGCCTATCACACAAAATAAACATCTCAAACACAAACCACCGTCTTGTGCCCTCGCTGGTGCAGTCATCTGTTACATGAACATGACATCTCATTGTAGTAACAGTCTGTGAAAAATCAATCAAACATTAAAGGGGTTTTGGGGAAAACACATGGACGGTCTATATTTAAGACAGGCCATCAGCATGGGACGGGTGGGCCAAGGGGCCAAGTGAATGGGACTGTAATATGCTTCGGTCCATTCAACAGACCACTGCAGGTCCTAAGGATAGGTCATCAATGTAGGTTCCTGGTGAGCCCTTGTAACTGCTTGCAGACAGCCCTTAGATTATTAACATCGGGGCCAAGTGAATGGGACTGTAATATGCTTCGGTCCATTCAACAGACCAGTGCAGGTCCTAACGATAGGTCATCAATGTAGGTTCCTGGTGAGCCCTTGTAACTGCTTGCAGACTGCCCATAGATTATAAACATCAGGGCCAAGTGCATGGGGCTGTAATATGCTTCGGTCCATTCAACAGACCACTGCAGGTCCTAACGATAGGTCATCAATGTACGTTCCTCGTGAACCCCTTTAACTGCTTGCACACTGCCCATAGATTATAAATGTCCAGGCCAAGTGAATGGGACTGTAATATGCTTCAGTCCATTCAACAGACCAGTGCAGGTCCTAAGGATAGGCCATCAATGTAGGTTCCTGGTGAACACTTGTAACTGCTTGCAGACTGCCCATAGATTATAAATGTCCAGGCCAAGTGAATGGGGCTGTAATATGCTTCAGTCCATTCAACAGACCAGTGCAGGTCCTAAGGATTGGCCATCAATGTAGGTTCCTGGTGAGCCCCTGTAACTGCTTGCAGACTGCCCATAGATTATAAATGTCCAGGCAAAGTGCATGGGGCTGTAATATGCTTTAGTTCTTTCAACTAGCCGGTGCAGGTCCTAAGGATTGGCCATCAATGTCGTTCCTGGTGACCCTTGTAACTGCTTGCAGCACTGCCCATAGATTTAAATTCAGGGCAAAGTGCATCGGGCTGTAATATGCTTCAGTCCATTCAACAGACCAGTGCAGGTCCTAAGGATTGGCCATCAATGTAGGTTCCTGGTGAACCCCTGTAACTGTTTGCAGACTGCCCATAGATTATAAGTCCGGCAAGTGATGGGGTTGTAACTATGCACTTTAGTGTCTTCCAAGTAAGACCGTCTGTCAGGTGCCTAACGAAGGTCATCAGTTTATGTACTCCTCGTGAACCCCTTTAACTGCTTGCACACTGACCATAGATTGTAAACATCGGGGCCAAGTGAATGGGGCTGTAATATGCTTCAGTCCATTCAACTGGCCAGTGCAGGTCCTAAGGATAGGCCATCAATGTATGTTTCTGGGAACCCCTTTAACTGCCTGCAGACTGCCCATAGATTATAGACGTCCTGGTTGTGGTGTTTAACTGTGCACTAATTGTGCAGCTGCGCAAGTAGAGAGCCGGCTGTCAGCATTAGCCAAGAGAAGGCAGGGTCGGTTTATTACCATCCCTGCCTTCCTGATCTCTGTATATACAGTGTTCAATAAGCCTCTCAGCTACCTTCCTCTTAGCATGTGTCTATGTAGGTGGAAAAATAAAAAAAAGTTATGGCTTCCAGAAGCAAAGAGGAAAGAAAATTAGAGCCATATTATTATGACCGTCTGTCAGGAAGGGGTTAAATTCCTTTCTATGGGAGTTCCAAATACAGCTGAGCACACTGTCAGGTCTTTATGGTGTATCCTGTGGATAAGCTATAATTGTATCAGATGGGAAAACTTCTTTAAAATCTATCATCACAAATGCTAAATAGAAACACCCAGAACTTACAGATGCAAGGTAACATACTGTGGCTCTGCTGTGTTGTTATATTGAAGAGTATTTGAAGGACTTGATGACTTTTATGAAGAGTATTTGAAGGAAAAGGTGAGTAGTATAAAGAATATGATGACTAGAGACCAGATGACTAGTCTGAAGAGTATTTGAAGGAATAGATGGCTAGGGTGAAGTTAATTTGTGAGACCAAATGACTTGAATGACTACATGGGCAGTATGAGTAGTATTTGAAGGACCAGATTACTAGTATGAAGAGTATTTGAAACACTACATGACAGGTATCAAGAGTATTTGAAGGACTAGATGAATAGTACCAGGAATATTTGAGGTAAATAGTATTTTTTACTTTATTTTAAAGCTCTTTAATCTCAAAATTATCACAGATAACATATTCAGGAATCTGTCAGGACCATGTAAATCCTGTCAGAATCCACAGATACCCTACAGATGATACGAGTGAATATGGTTTTATACACCATGTTTATGTGCACCATTAAAATCAGTACAAAATAAAAAATTTAATTCGCAGTATATTCACTACTGCCAAAGTCCTCTTTAGAGCATTATGGGCCCCTGGGCATAGCATAGTGCAGTGGGCCCGCACCACACCAAACCTGACACCACATGAAGCCATGGTTGTAACCACCCCCCCAAGCACACCTATATCATCACACCACCTTCTTTGGGACACCCCGCTGACATCTTGTAGGCAGCCTTTAATCTACAAGACTAAATGACAAGGCAGGGAGCCAATGGCTTCCTGACCCACCATGGTTTTTAACCATTTGCACATCCTAATGACACACAGATAAATAAGCATCCCCGACCCAGAGATCCAGAGCGTAGATTCCTGGGACATACATTTACCCCCTGGAGCCCCTAGGCTTGAGGGAGCCCCGGGCAACTGCCTAAAGTGCCCAATGGATAAGATAGCCCTGACTACTGCTGCATGTTCTGCCTGGAAAAGCTGTAAAGTAGCCTCATGAAATGGGTCTAATCCAAGTGCAGATCGACTTGCAGACCCATGGCAAAGACCTCGGTTTCAGGCCTCGTTCACACGACGGATTTGGCCGCGGTTATGGCCGCGGGTTCCGACGCGGTTTCCGCGGCCATAACCGCGGCCAAATCGCGCCTAGTTTATTAACATGGTTTCCTATGGGAAACCGCGTTAATATACACACTGCGTGGGTTTGGCCGCTGCTCCGGGGCTGCGCCCAAACCCGCGCGTGTGAAGAACTCTCCTGTCAATTCCAGACAGCGAGTTCTCTGCGCAGCGGTGGCGCAGTGCTTCCACGGGCATCGCCGCGGTTTGCCCCATGCTATTAATTTGCATGGGGACAAACCCTCGGCGCAAGCTGCGCCCCAAACCACACCCCTCCCGCACCGAGACCACGCCCACTGCCCGCACCGCAAACCTGCGTCGGGAGATGCGAGTTTGAGGCGCGGTCCAACGGCCAAAACCGTCATGTGAACGAGGCCTAAGAACTCTGCTGTGTGAAATATCTGAAAACACTTCCCCACTTTATAGGTGCTGCAGGTCTAAGCTTGCCTGCAGCATGCTGAGAGCGCTAGCATTTGTAACATATTTCGACACTGTGACCTCACAAGTTCCAAAATGCTTTCACCATGAATACTGTGTATCCATGATGGCGAGCATCAAAAAAGGATTAATGGCAACAATGTTTAAACTGGAAAGTTGCTAGAAATATGGCCTCCTTATGTAAATATTTAGCAGAGTGTCCGTCTCCTCCTTCCTTAGAAACAAATATATGGAATAAACTGTAGCAACAGGTAGAAAGATAAAGTTGGAGCACCCACCTGCTCCCTCCAGAGTCACCTGTGGTCAGTAGGAGGCAATGCTGGGGATACTTTGTTTTGCTGCTGAGGCTTTTTCCCTATAAGGCTGGGTTCACACGGTTTATTTGCGGGGTGTAATTACGGGTTGGGGGCGGGGGCATAGACTTTCATTACCAGCGGCGCGTATACGCCGCTGGTAATTCACATGTCATTTATCTCCCCCCGCGGCGGATTCGCGAGCAGGGAGAGGAGACGTAATCCATAGTTCTCTATGAGAACTGTGGATTACCGTAATGACTGGGACGGATTCCAGCCGCAATTTGCGCACTCCGGCGTGTAATTACGGACTGAAATACGTCCCATATTAAGCCGTGTGAACATGGCCTAAACCAGAATTCTGTGAGTAAGCCTAGATCCTAACAATATAATGTGAAAGCTTGATCTGAAGCAGAATTTAGAGATGATCAGTTCTTACTAAACTACATGACTTAGGTTCTGTTCACACTTCCTTTGTGGTCTTCTCAGAATGCAGTCCTGGGTCTGTTGTTTGATGGACACCGACGATGAATTATAGTGCAGCATGCAGGGCTAGTCGTCCCCTCAAAACAACAGACACCATGGCAGAACCTGATGGAGCCCATTATAAAATCAAAAGAGTTCTTTAGGGTCTCCAATGGTGTACACGGATTTGATGGGAAATATAATGCTGCATGGTTCTTACAAACACAATGGAGTCTCCAATGGAGAATCGGGACACAGCCTCTGAATGGAGTGTGAATACTGCCTAAATGAGGTTATTTTACAGATAATCTCTCAGTCCCTAATCCATAAATCCAGTAATTGTAGTTGGGACCTCAGAAGGATTAGCACTTCCATTCTACCTTAACTTAACGGGAAATTTAATTTTATTATTGAATGTGAACATCATGGAAGGGGCTCTATGATTTGTATGGGCTTCCATACATATAATGTAATATGCATTAAAAGAAATGACAAGGCACTATGGGAAAGGGGCTGAGAATCCTCAATTTGCTTTTGACCCACCGAGTCTTGAGAAAGCAAAAAGGATTTTTTAGCCAAGCCAGTATCTCTCATCTACAGACAATCTACTCTGCACTGAAGAGGGACAAAAATCCCGAAATAGCGTTGTCTGTAGATGAGAGATACTGGCTTGGCTAAAAAAATCCTTTTTGCTTTCTCAAGACTCGGTGGGTCAAAAGCAAATCGAGGATTTGTTACAACCAACAGGGCGCTGTGGGCTTCTCGCAACCTTTCCCATAATGCCTTGTGATATACAGATGCTAAGTAGAGGGCGAAAAGGCAAAACAAAAACTCTACAAGCCGTTCGTTCAGTGCTCTCCTTAAGGAGAGATCTTCCCTTCTTAAAAGAAATGATCAGCCAACAGCAACTTTACTATCTCTGATATATCTATGTAGCTATTCTCTAGTAATTTATATATCTAAAATCTATCTATTATTTATGTTATATGTATCCTATCTCTCTATGTTAAATCTATCTATCTATCTATCTATCTATCTATCTATCTATCTATCTATCTATCTATCTATCTATCTGTCTGTCTGTCTATCTATGGAATGTTCTATCTATTTATCTATCTATCTATGGAATGTTCTATCTATCTATCTATCTATCTATCTATCTATCTATCTCATATCTATCTATCTATCTATCTCTCTAACTATCTCATATCTATCTATCTATCTCTCTAACTATCTCATATCTATCTATCTATCTATCTATCTAGCTCTCTCATATCTATCTATGGCATTATCTATCTATCTATCTATCTATCTGTCTGTCTGTCTGTCTGTCTGTCTATCTATCTATGGAATGTTCTATCTATCTATCTCTCTAACTATCTCACATCTATCTATCTATCTATCTATCTATCTATCTATCTATCTATCTATCTATCTATCCCATATCTATCTATCTTATATCTATCTATCTCTCTAACTATCTCATATCTTTCTATCTATCTATCTATCTCTCTAACTATCTCACATCTATCTATCTTTCTATCTATCTATCTATCTATCTATCTATCTATCTATCTATCTATCTATCTATCTATCTATCTGTCTGTCTGTCTGTCTATCTATGGAATGTTCTATCTATTTATCTATCTATCTATGGAATGTTCTATCTATCTATCTCATATCTATCTATCTATCTATCTATCTATCTATCTATCTATCTATCTCTCTAACTATCTCATATCTATCTATCTCTCTATCTCATATCTATCTATCTATCTATCTATCTATCTATCTATCTATCTATCTCTCTCATATCTATCTATGGCATTATCTATCTATCTATCTATCTGTCTATCTATGGAATGTTCTATCTATTTATCTATCTATCTATCTTATATCTATCTATCTCTCTATCTATCTCATATCTATCTATCTATCTATCTATCTATCTCTCTAACTATCTCACATCTATCTATCTTTCTATCTATCTATCTATCTATCTATCTATCTATCTATCTATCTATCTATCTCATATCTATCTATCTATCTATCATCTATCTATCTATCTATCTATCTATCTATCTATCTCATATCTATCTATCTATCTATCTATCTATCTATCTATCTATCTCATATCTATCTATCTATCTATCTATCTCATATCTATCTATCTATCTATCTATCTATCTATCTCATATCTATCTATCTATCTATCTATCTATCTATCTATCTATCTATCTATCTATCTATCTATCTATCTATCTATCTATCTATCTATTATCTTTCTGAATCTGAAGGATTATTTACTTTTTCACTGGCTGCAGCATGTATTTATCTTTCCAGTAATGAGCGCTGTGTCAGGGAGCTCTTTTCTGCTGCTGGGGTGTTTAAGTGATGTATTTTTTATTTAATGAGCCATGCCGGCCCTTTCATTACCGCTGGAATTGATTCGTACACTTCATTTTCAGAATCCCATTTGAGTATCCGGGTAATATTTATCTGTGTTTCCTGTGATGAAACGTCTTCTGATGATGGGATAACTTGTTTTTCTTATTACAATCACATTTTTGTATCTTTCTAAGAAACTTAGAACAGCAGTGTTACAAACAGGCTACAAGTGATTAATGGGGGCTACAAGACGCTCTGTGGCTCAGTTATAGTGGTAATAGAAATAGTTGCCCGGTTTATAGGTAGCACAAATTAAACACAGAGAGTTTCTCTTCTCACCCTCACCAGAGACTGCCTGGAAGTAATGGACAAGAACTGATATCTTTATACCGCACAGTATTACTATTTGCCCTTTAGACTGAGGTTACATTAGTGACACTTGATGCATCAGTAGTTAGAACAATTCAGCATGGTGGTTCAGTGGTTAGCACAGTTCAGCATGGTGGTTCAGTGGTGAGCACAGTTCAGCATGGTGGGTCAGTGGTGAGCACAGTGCAGCATGGTGGCTCAGTGGTGAGCACAGTACAGCATGGTGGCTCAGTGGTGAGCACAGTGCAGCATGGCGGCTCAGTGGTTAGCACAGCGCAGCACAATGGCTCAGCAGTTAGCACAGCGCAGCACAATGGCTCAGCGGTTAGCACAGTGCAGCACGGTGGCTCAGCGGTTAGCCCAGAACAACACGGTGGCTCAGTGGTTAGCACAGCGCAGCACGGTGGCTCAGCGGTTAGCACAGATCAGCACGGTGGCTCAGCGGTTAGCACAGATCATCACGGTGGCTAAGAGGATAGCACAGAACATCACCGTGGCTCAGCGGTTAGCACAGTGCAGCACGGTGGCTCAGCGGTTAGCACAGCGCATCACGGTGACTCAGCGGTTAGCACAGTGCAGCACGGTGGCTCAGCGGCTAGCACAGTGCAGCACGATGGCTCAGCGGCTAGCACAGCGCAGCCTGGTGGCTCAGTGGTTAGAACAGTGCAGCATGGTGGCTCAGAGGTTAGCACAGTTCAGCACGGTGGCTCAGCGGCTAGCACAGCGCAGCATGGTGGCTCAGTGGTTAGCAAAGTGCAGCACGATGGCTCAGCGGCTAGCACAGCGCAGCATGGTGGCTCAGTGGTTAGAACAGTGCAGCATGGTGGCTCAGTGGTTAGCACAGTACAGCAGGGTGACTCAGCGGTTTGCACAGCGCTGCTAGGTGGCTCAGTGGTTAGAACAGTGCAGCATGGTGGCTCAGAGGTTAGCACAGTGCAGCACGGTGGCTCAGCGGCTAGCACAGTGCAGCACGCTGGCTCAGTGGCTAGCACAGTTCAGGATGGTGGCTCAGTGGTTAGAACAGCGCAGCATGGTGGCTCAGTGGTTAGCACAGTGCAGAACAGTGGCTTACCGGTTAGCACAGTGCAGCACAGTGACTCAGTGGTTAGCACAGTGCAGCACAGTAGCTCAGTGGTTAGCACAGTGCAGCACGGTGGCTCAGTGGTTAGCACAGTGGCTCAGTGGTTAGCACAGTGCAGCATGGTGGCTCAGTGGTTAGCACAGTGCAGCACGGTGGCTCAGTGGTTAGCACAGTGCAGCACGGTGGCTCAGTGGTTAGCACAGTGCAGCACGGTGGCTCAGTGGTTAGCACAGTGCAGCACGGTGGATCAGTGGTTAGCACAGCGCAGCACTGTGGCTCAGCGGTTAGCACAGTGCAGCACGGTGGCTCAGTGGTTAGCACAGTGCAGCACGGTGGCTCAGTGGTTAGCACAGTGCAGCACGGTGTCTCAGTGGTTAGCACAGTGCAGCACGGTGTCTCAGTGGTTAGCACAGTGCAGCACGGTGTCTCAGTGGTTAGCACAGTGGCTCAGTGGTTAGCAAAGTGCAGCACGGTGGCTCAGTGGTTAGCACAGTGCAGCACGGCGGCTCAGTGGTTAGCACAGTGCAGCTCGGAGGGTCAGTGGTTAGCACAGTGCCGCACGGTGGCTCAGCGGTTAGCACAGTGCAGCACGGTGGCTCAGCGGTTAGCACGGTGCAGCACGGTGGCTCAGTGGTTAGCACAGTGCAGCACGGTGGCTCAGTGGTTAGTACAGCGCAGCACGGTGATTCAGTGGTTAGCACAGTGCACCACGGTGGCTCAGTGGCTAGCACAGTGCAGCACGAAGGCTCAGTGGATAGCACAGTACAGGATGGTGGCTCAGTGGTTAGAACAGTGCAGCACAGTGGCTCAGTGGTTAGCACAGTGCAGCACGGTGACTCAGCGGTTAGCCCAGCACAGCACGGTGACTCAGCGGTTAGCACAGTGCAGCACGGTGACTCAGTGGTTAGCACAGTGGCTCAGCGGTTAGCACAGTACAGCACGGTGGCTCAGCGGCTAGCACAGTGCAGCACGATGGCTCAGCGGCTAGCACAGCGCAGCATGGTGGCTCAGTGGTTAGAACAGTGCAGCAGGGTGGTTCAGTGGTTAGCACAGTACAGCATGGTGGCTCAGTGGTTAGCACAGTGCAGCGCGGTGGCTCAGCGGTTAGCACAGTGTGGCTCAGTGGTTAGCACAGTGCAGCACGGTGGCTCAGCGGTTAGCACAGTGCACCACGGTGACTCAGTGGTTAGCACAGCGCTGCACGGTGGATCAGTGGTTAGCACAGTGCAGCACGGTGGCTCAGCGGTTAGCACAGTACAGCATGGTGGCTCAGTGGTTAGCACAGTGCACCACGGTGGCTCAGCGGTTAGCACAGTGCAGCACGGTGGCTCAGCGGTTAGCACAGTGCAGCACGGTGACTCAGCGGTTAGCACAGTGCAGCACGGGGCTCAGCGGTTAGTACAGTGCAGCACGGGGCTCAGCGGTTAGCACAGTGCAGCACGGGGCTCAGCGGTTAGTACAGTGCAGCACGGTGGCTCAGCGGTTAGTACAGTGCAGCATGGTGGCTCAGTGGTTAGCACAGTGCAGCACGGTGGCTCAGCGGTTAGTACAGTGCAGCACGGTGGCTCAGCGGTTAGCACAGTGCAGAACGGTAGCTCAGCGGTTAGCACAGTGCAGCACGGTGGCTCAGTGGTTAGTACAGTACAGCATGGTGGCTCAGTGGTTAGCACAGTACAGCATGGTGGCTCAGTGGTTAGAACAGTGCAGCACGGAGGCTCAGAGGTTAGCACAGTGAAGCATGGTGGCTCAGAGGTTAGCACAGTGCAGCACGGTGGCTCAGCAGTTAGCACAGTGCAGCATAGTAGCTCAGTGGTTAGCACAGAACATCAGTGGTTAGCATAGTGCAGCACGGTGGCTCAGTGGTTGGCACAGTGCAGCACGGTGACAGTGGTTAGCACAGTGCAGCACGGTGGATCAGTGGTTAGTACAGTTCAGAATGATGACTTAGTGGTCAGCCCTGCAGCGCTGAGTTTCTGGGTTCAAATCTCACCAAGGACAATATCTCTAAGGAGTTTGTTTGCTCTCCCCCTGTTTGTGTGGGTTTCCACCACACTCCAAAACATACTGATAAGTAAATCTGTGAGCCTCAATGGGGACAGGGACTAATGAGAATAACGACAATTTCTGTACAGCGCTGGAGAATATAACAGTGCTACAGAAATGAATAAAAATAATAAATCACAGAGGCAACTAAATCCTTGCCGTGCATGAGAGCTGGCAGTATTTGCCAGGGCTTTTCAAGTTGGTCGGACTTTATTCACGAGAAGTTTAAGCTATCTTCTGTATGCTTATGTTTTTTAAGAAGAATGTAGTCCCTTCTCCAGTAGTGGAGTGGATCCTCTAATGATTGCACTTATCATAAACCACCTTGATGGGCAAACCCATCTCAGAAATGTATGGCAGATCAATAGGAAATACCATAAAAGTCTCATCTCTGGGACCTGCCCCTATCTCAAAAACCCAGAAACCAGGACTGGGATAAGGTATTCTGGTGCCCTAAGCAAGTAAGGCATATAGCGCCGTTCAAAGGAAAATTTTGCTCACTCCAGCCGTCCTTTCACCCCCTTCCTACCTGGGATGAAGTCCGAGCTCTGGGACCCAAAAGCGTCCTGCTGACATGCCATAAAAGTCTGTGATGGGAATACACCTTTAACCTCTTCACACATTTCGATGACCTGTACGTCTAAATAGGGTGAAAGGTGAATGCAGCGGGCTCACGTGCTGAGTCGGCTACAAATGCGGCAGGTGTCGGCTATTAATTCTGACCAACGCAAACAGCAGAGATCGGAGACGGCTCCGATCTCTGCCACTCAACAGTTTAGACTCTGCGGCGATCGCAGCCACGGTGCCTAAATGAATGATGAATGATCTAATTGCAGGGTAGCGATCAGTTGCCAAGACAGCTGGCGGTCTCATGCAGGACTCTGTAGCTGCCATGTTAGTACACCTATTACATCAGAAATATAATTCTACAGAACAGAACATAGGTTTTTGCTTTTCAATAATGGTATTTATCTTAGGTATTTGTAGTGAGTACAATAGTATTCCCAGAACGCCGTTGCTTTCTCTATACCGACTGCACCCAGCATTTTCTTTGTTCCAGGCTCAATTTTCTTTGTTCCAGGCTCAAATATTGGTGTTATTTTTTGAAACCTTGGGTCCTCCAGTGTTCCCCTTCCCTTTCCATTTTTATTTCCAAAATTGGATAAAAAACCAAAATTCCAGTAAAAAACCCTAGGCCCAGAAAAAAAAAATTTTTACTTTTAATGAAAAATTTAAAAAAATTACATGGGGAAAAAATAGCCCTTTAAAGGGAAAACCCCTGAAATTTAACCCCCTTTGCAAAAAATTATCGCTACCTATAAGAAAAGGGGAGAACCGCCCTGATAAGAGCGCCCCCACAGGAACCTAACTATCAAAAACTAATAAACCCTATAAGAAAAACATATGAAAGTGCCCTACCAGCAATTAACAACAATATGTATACAACACAAATTTCCCCTAAAAAAAAATATATAGAAAAAACAGTTAGCCGGGGGAGTAATGGGATAGGCAAAGAAAACCCCTAGTAACAAATAAACCGGCAGCCAATAAACAAAAGACCATCGCGTTTCACCTCCCCTTAAAAGATATTATGACTCATCAGTGAATAAATAAGGGCAAATAGGGAAGTAGAAAAATCACATAAAGGATACATAAAACAGGTATAAAAAATGTTTAAAAAAAACCCCTTTTGCCCCTTGATAGGGGGAACAATGATGATTTATTTATTATAGGGGCCCAAAAATATTTTCCAAGGAAATTTCCCATATCGCTAAAAACTCTTTTCCGGACCCGTAAATCCCAGGAAAAAGGTAGCCTTGGACCAAGTATCTATTTATACCATGTGATCTATTGAAAAAGGTTTGATTACAACCGAAACATCTACACTGAAGATCACATTACATATCCTTGCTGTCTATAACTTGTATGGAAAATCGATCAAATTTAAAATTTAAAGGGATTCCTTTTTTCCACTACAAATTTTCCTAATATAAATATCAATCTTTTAAAAGCAGAAAAATATGTTGTGTGCTGTGGAAAATTTTATTTCTGAAAATTTTATAATGAGTTGCAATACTCTTTCCCCCACCAACCCCCTCCCCTTACCAAGGGGCGAGGGCTTTAGGGGGCCCCATGTATGAAAAAGGGTTTGGTCTAAAACTCACTTTATTGCCAATTCAACCAATCAGGGCCCCTAGCAAACCCGTTTAGGGGCCCATAGCAAAAAAGATCCAAGCGCCCCTCATTTCTATCGCTTGGGAAAAATGAAGGGGAGCTCTGATTTGGGTTTCTAAAGAGCTTGATTGGTTTCTTTGGGGAAAAAAAGTGAGTTTTGACCTAGGGGCAGTTTTCATGCATTTGGCCCCATATTTCTAACGGGGAAAACATTAATCATGCCACCCTTTTGAGGTAATGGGCTAAGGGGACATGTTTTTGAAGATTTGGGCTTTGGGGGCAAACCCCTTTTCACCGGGGAAAAATTTGGGGGAAAGCTGCGCTTATTTATGTCGGGGGCCCGAGGTGGCCTTTATACATGTGGTGTAAAGTTCCCTGTCCCCACCGTGTGTGAGGCGCCCCCGCGGAAAAATTAGGGGGCAGAAAGGGGTGGGCCCCAAAAATGGGATTTTCGATTCGAGGCGAGAAATCATTAAAAAATGTTAGTGAAGAGCCAAAAAGGGTTGTCTTTCAAAAGAATGGAATAAAAATGAAAAATCAAAAATTGAATCCCAAAAACATTGCAAAAGTATAGAAAAAAATTGTTTATTTTTTAAAAAGAAAGCAAATTATATAAGTCTCCAAAGAAAAAATAAATAGTTTGGGAAAAGGGGCTTAAAAAAAGGGGGGAATTGAACTAATTTTACATTTAAAAGCCAATGCAGATTTTTGTACCGATGTTAATTTGGGGGTTATTGTTTTTAATAAAAAAAAAGAAGATGTATTTGTTTTTTCATTCACATTTTATTCTATTTTGTATGTAAGCAAGAGCCCGCACGAAAGGGTTTGGGTGGGAAATGTGGTTCTCCAAAGCAGGATTTCTATGTACCCAGGGCTTTGTTCTGGACGATTTACAGACATAATTTACGTCCGTAAATACATCACCAATCTGAGCCTAAAATAATGAACAAGTAGCTAGAATGGTCCCTTACCCATGGCAAATGCCGCATATTTACGTCCGAGATTTACGCACTGTAAACATACGTCCGGAATTTTCCATTGTATCCCATATCATAAGCTACTTGTTCCTTATTTTAGGCTCATTTGGTGTTTATATTACGGACGTAAATACGTCTTTAATACGTCCAGAACTAAGCCCTGGGAACATAGAAATCCTGCTTGGCAAGAACCACAGGGCTCCCCAGCAACCTGTGCCTGTGGCAGGCTCTTCTATCACATAACAAAATAGACTAGAAATGTGAATGAAGAACAAATACACTTCATTTCTTTATTAAAAACAATAGAACCGACAATTTCAAACACTCCTTTACAACATCCCTGCATTGTGGGCTTATATGATGTTAAGATGTAGTATAAATTAGTATAATATTCATCAGACTTTGGAAGTAGATTTTGTAGTGGATATTTTTTTCTTTGAACACTAATGATATAAATTTTGTCATTAATTTTATGTTTTTTTGTTTTTTAAAAATGTATTAATACATTTGATTTACAATTGTCTTTCCAGCACTTGAATGTCATGTTTAATTAAGTAATTAATATATGCAGTCATAGTGTGATATCACTGGCGACCACCGTCACCGCGATGATCCAGTGTAACGCCACCGCCAGGAGCGAGAGTCTCAAAGGTAGCCCACCGTAAATCTCACCAAGGAGGCCCACCAGCACAAGCGGGATGGACCTTGCGTGCGGCGTGAGGCTACCAGGCTACGCATAACCCCTGACGTGACTTTGCTTGCTGATGCGGCCGGGTACGACGGTGTTACAGAAATTGTAATCCCGAGACGTAGCGTCGGGATACTGCGGCCCGGAGGTCAGGACCAGCCGGCAGAGGTTTCGTGTCGAGACAGGCAGACGGTCAGGCAGAGCGCAAACAAGTGCAAGGTCAGGAAGACGTAACGGAACTCGGACTGGTACACACGGGAAATCACGAGATACAGAAGGACTTGCCAATACGCTCAAGACTTGCTAACGCACACGAACAAACTGCATAGAGAGGCTGGGCGTATTCCTGTATATAGACCTAGTGGCGTCAATACTAATCTAACGTGCGCTGGCCCTTTAAATCCAGACCAGCCGTCGCGTGCGCGTGCCCTAGAGTCTCTGGGTACGAGCGCGTTACGGCTGTCATAGCACATACGGAGGAAGCACAGAGCAGGGACGCGGTGAGTAACGGGGTTTCCATGGCTAGGGCAGAATGGACAACGGCTGCGGCAGCCGCGCAGCCCCGCGACCGGAGACCCCGGAAGCGCAGGGGGGCTGCCGCTGGAGGGGGGCCGCATCGACCGATCCCCGTTGACAATTAATTTCAATGACCAAATCATTTTATTCTTCATACTGCTGTAACACTGAGAGCGTTTTTCCTACTCGAAATCCCGTTCCGGATTCACATTTGCAAATATACGTTCCACACTTTGTTGCACGTATTTGCAATGGTATACCTGGAACATGATTTCCGTCGCTGGAAATACATCTACACAGTATGAAGCATAAAATGGATCTTATGTCAGTAAAATGAATTACTTAATAAACCGACATATGCCAAGTGCTGAACAATTAAAACCATAGTATTAATACATTTTTTACAATATCATTAATGACAATAATATATTAGCTTCAAAAGAAAAAATATCCACTACAAAATGTATTCCAAAGTCCGTGGAAATTACACTAATTTAACATCACATGAGCCAATGCAGATTTTTGGACAGATGTTTTTATTAAACATTTTCCATAAACACAATTTTTAGATGTATTGGGGCTGCTTTGAAGTTTAATGCAATTCAGTAAAATACAACAAAAAGCTTGCTGGGACCTGTTGTCCTCCAAGCAGGATTTCTTGCTTAATTATTTATTCTTCTTGACAAATCCTTTATTATAGTAGTATGTACTGCTGTAAGTGTAGAACTCGAGCACATTACAAGAATACCGCGCTCCACTTCGACTTCTCCGCTCAGATAGACCACATTAAATTAGGTCTGCCTGTCGGAGCTGTAAAGCACTGCAATGCGCCTCACTTTGCCGACCCGCGATCATGCATGCCTCGGAGTTTTCCGGATTTGCCGCGTCCCGCCACAGAACGCCCACAGCGCGCCCATTGCAGGCCCCTTCATGTTAGGCGCATCCGAAAGTGGCGAAGGTTGTGCCTAGCATCGCATCCCTGCGTCCAACAGGGGATTCAACACGGTGAGGTGCAGTTTTCGCCAGAAAACAGGCGCAACTCCCAATCATACATGTCGCCCTAAGAGCCTATATATGGCAGTACAATAGTACTGCCGTATGTAGGACAAGCGATCGTGCCCCCCAATGGTCAAGTATCCAGGGGGACTTATTGTTAAAGTTAAAAGAGGCCCCACCACGATATTTAGATAGATAGTTGATAGATATGATGTAGATAGATAAACAGAGAAGTAGGATAGGTATAATGTAGATAATAGTACAACAGTTTTTGGTGCAATATACACACAAAAAAAATGACACAGCCAAAATCTGACAAGTCGCCCACAGTGTTAAAAAAAAAAATATAAAACATCCCTCTTTTGCCATTTTGGAAATAAAAAAACATAAGATAATAAAAAAGTTACATATACATATGTGACATAACATATAATTCTTATTGACACATTCCTAAAAGTCCGATCTATTTAAATATAACAGAAATTTCCCCATATGTTGAATACCGTAGAAGCATGAAAATTCACATCCCAAAAAAATTTGAATAAAAAGTGATCAAAAAGCTGCAAGTTTCCCAGAATAGACTGAAAAACACAAAAAGTAGTCAAAGAAATTGGTATTTCAGTGAAAATGAAAGAGCTGTAAGTACTAACGAAAACTCTACAAATCTGGTGTCACAGGAATCGTAACCACATACACAATACAGATAACATATCAGTTATATCAAAGAATGAGCGCCGAAAAAACTAAACCCTCACAAAATGGGCACAATTTCGTTTTTCTCATGTTATTCCCCACATAGATTTTTGTTGGGGGGGGTTTCTCAGTACATTATATTGTATGGTCAATAGCACCATAAATAAGTACATCTTGTCCTGCAAACAACAAGCCCTCGAATGTTTATGTAGACAGAAAAATTCAAGCTCTTGGAAAGCGAAGAAAAGAAAAGGAAAGACAAAAATACGAAAAAAGCTGTGACCTATAGGAGTTAAATGAAGGTTTGCTCTACCTAAGTATATTTTCTAGGGCTAAATGAAGTGTTAGCAGATAGCAGGTCATTTGCTCCACATTTACTATTACATTTGTGCCTTTTTTGTGCATTTTCAGTGTAAGTTGTATCTTTTACAGTTTGGTTCATGAACAATTGTCATAATGTACCCTCATTATTGTGCATCAGTACAATACATTTTAGTAAAGCGGTCAATATGTTATTGAAGTTTGGTGTCACACACTAGATCTTCTCATTCATCTCTCAGTGTGGCCATCACAGTGTTCACGTTACCCCTCGCTATTTCATGAACAGCTCTCCACCTCCATACCTGTCTCTCTGGTTCTTGTAATTGTGCGTCTATGCTGGTTCTCATCTGTTTTAAGGGCCAGTGTGCGCCACTGGTCTGATCCCTATCTAATGCAGGCACCATATGCTTTTTAAAAATGGGTGCTCTACATTTGCCCATCTTTCTGAGCAATAGTTTCCTTATACTAGTGAACTGCAAAAGTGTATTGTAGAAGTTAATGAGGTATTTCATTCTCAGAAATATGTCTGCTTTACCTAATACAGGCCTTTTTAACTTGGTCTCTTGTCTCCTTCTTTACTGACCATCACTGTCTGTTTACAATTGTGGCCAGTAATGCAGCATTATCAAAGACTGTCAGAAAATAAGTTCTGTGACCTGGTCTGGATAGTGGAGACAGTCAGTCTTTGATAACACTGTATAACTGTCCACAAGTGAAAGCACACAGTGCTGGTTTCTAGCCATGGAGAAAAGAGAGCATGCTGAAGATTCAAAAATGCCTGTATTAGGTAAAGCTTACATTTATTTTTTAAAACATGCATTTTGAAAATTGTTTATTTTACAGTAATTGGCCCTTCCAGCAAAACTTACATGGTTGGAAAAACCCCTTGAATTCAAGGTTCGGACCCTGATTCTTCCCTGACTATTCTGTCCGTTTGCCTCCTGCCCTGATCTCCTGCCTGCCACCGCTGATGACTGAACTCAATCTGTTCTGACTTACTCCCGTGTATTACTATGTCTTCTGCCTATGTCTACAGAACCGTCCTTAAATACATCAGCTGTTGCTTTTGGACATTACACAGAGGGCAGCAACCTGGAGGTTCTCTGAAGTCCAAATTCCAATATAAGGATAACAAGGTCAAAACGAGAAGGGTACTTGGACCATATTTGCCAACAATAACAGGAGAGTCCAGGCCGGGGCAGGATATGTGGGCGCAGCCCTAATGGGAAGACCCACATGACCCGGCGCGCCGGCTGCTACGTGAGGTTAGGGGGCGGAGTTGGGTGTGCGCCGCGCAGGGAGGGGCCAGTGTATAAAGCCGGGCCCCGCGCCGCGTGAAGCAGACGAGCGGAAGGCAGAAGGAGCAGTACCACCCGCCCTCCCCTTTTTTGGATGGGCATTAGTGCCAGATGTGGTTTTTTAAGTTTTCTGGGGGTGTTTCGTTAGTAGTGGCCGGTTGTCACAGTGGCTGGGTGGGTTGGGGTCCTTGGAGTCGGTGGAAAGTAGTGGGGGAATCAGGTTCTGCTTGGCTTCCAGTTTTGGAAGGACCGGTCTGGCAAACGTTGTGGGCTCCACAGGGCATGGACCTTAGGAGCTGGTAAGGAATGGTTAGCCACCTGAGGTGGATTTTCGTGCCCTTGAAGCCGGGGGTGACGGCTGGGGGTAAACTACGGAGAGAAAGAGTAGAAAGTTTCGCCAGACCCTGGTTTGGATTATCGTAGCTCCAAGGACCTCAGCCCCAATTGGTTCTCTTCATGGATGTTTCGGAAGGTGGCAGAAAGTTTGGGGGCAGTGGGTTAGGACGAATGGGCATTAGGGGAATTGATACTCATTTGTATTCAGTTATTTTGTTATTCATTTGTTTGTTAATAAAATGGCTGCTGTGGCCAATTCATCCAATCCATGTCTCAGTGTCTTTATTGGATGGGAATCTAGGGGACATTGGCCGGAGGTCAGCAAAGGATAGACGTTGCTCGAGGTCATGCAAAACAGGATGCAAAATGGTGAGTCTTATGAAAACCCAGCCCAAAATGGGTGATTCTGAGCAGTGTGAGGGTGTTCTTGGGCATTTTGTGGGCAGGACTAAAATCTCCCTGATTTGGGAGGTAACGGGTATCCAATTATTCCTTAAAGTTGCTCCTTTATGTAATCTTTTCCCAATTTTAAAGCAGATTTGACCCAGCCAGCAGGCAGACAATGTTCTTTTATGGGGTGGTATCAGACAAAAAAAAATGTCAAATGGTTAGGTGATTTATGATTGTATCTAAAGTGTTAAAGCGGTGTCACCATCTCAGAGATTTAGACAGAATATGCCATACATGTCTAAAAGATGCAAGTCCCAATTCTTGGACCTGAACCTACCTTGAAGTTCACCAAGCAGAATGGAGAGATAGCGGCACATGCGCAGTACTGTCAATCAATTTCCATGGGAGTTCTGAGTACAGCTAAGCACCCTCGCTCTGCTGTATCCATCACTCCTGGAGATGAGAATGGAAAGTACCGTGCATGTGTGGCCCCTTTTCAGTGCTCTGTGTCCAGTTGTTCCCATCTCCTAACTCAGAAGTTAGGTGAGGAAAATAACCCTTTAAGTGGGTTGTCTCTCCAAGCTGTTTCGAAGAGTCACAGGCAGATTCAGACTCACAATGCCTGGTCAAGCTGTGGGTGGTTCTATAGCAGTGATTAGCATATTTAGCTCCTCTATAAATAGCTCAGTACAGTGACAGAACAGGAGATTTAAAATGTGTAAACAGAGCTACAGAACTTCAATGAGTGAAAACGATTGCTTATCAAAGGTAATTAGCATAATCTTGTTAGAGATAAAGACTGTTCTGATATGACTTAAGTGACCTCACTCCCTGCTTTCTGTCTTACAGGAAAGGATATATGGACAGTAACCTAGAGATACTTGTGTGAGCTCTAATCAGATAAAATCTCTCTTATCTCCTGACCAGAGCAATATCAAATGAGCTATGTATTTGGAAAAAGTTTTTAATTTCCTACTAGACCACCACTCACTGCATGCACATCACTAATACATAAAAGAGCAGTACAGGACATGTAGTACCGCACTGCATTGTAGAGAGGCGCTATAGACCACAAATCACTGCATATACCTCACCAATACATGTAAGAGCAGGACAGGACATGTAGTACCACACTGTACTGTAGAGAGGCGCTACTAGACCGTCAATCACTGCATGTACCTCACTAATACATGTAAGAGCAGTACAGGGCATGTAGTACCACACTGTACTGTAGAGAGGGGCTATACACCACTAATCACTGCATGCATCTCACTAGTATATGTAAGAGCAGTACAGGACATGTAGTACCACACTGTACTGTAGAGAGGTGCTATACACCACTAATCACTGCATGCATCTCACTAATATATGTAAGAGCAGTACAGGACATGTAGTACCACACTGTACTGTAGAGAGGTGCTATACACCACTAATCACTGCATGCATCTCACTAATACATGTAAGAGCAGTACAGGACAGGTAGTACCGCACTGCATTGTAGAAAGGCACTACTAGATCACCAATCTTAGCATGCACTGCAGTATTATATGTGAGAGCAGTACAGGACATGTAGTACTGCACTGTACTGTAGAGAGGCGCTGTAGACCACCAATCACTGTATGCACATAAGTAATACAGAGGTTTTACATATAATTGAATGGATCAGTGTCTGGGACATTGTATGTTGAACCCATACTCAACATACGATGTCCTAGGAAAGTTCATTGTATGTTGAAAATATTGTACCCTGCAGCCATTGTAACTTGAGAGACCACTATATATTAGTGATATAAGTGGTTTGGTAATTGGCTCTTGTTATTAGTCTTGTGGCCATTGAGGAATGTTCATAAGAGCAATGGACTATCTTGTATTTACTCGGTCGCGGTGTCTCCCTGAGTCCTTGATTATCACATATCAGCTTTCTCAAGGCTCAGCAAGTCAGTTATGTAAGTGACAAGCATTTCATGTTTTAGCTAATCACGTCTTATCCTTCTGGTTTCTGTCCAGGCTTCTTAGAAATAAGGTGTTAGGATTCAAATCATTATGTTATCAAATTATATGTTTCAAAACTGTGTAAAAAGCCTTTAAAATAAGGGATAAAAACAGTACAGCTGCGATTTACAGGACTGTTTAGCAGCACTATGTCGGCGCCCAGATACACTGGCGCTAGTAGTTATACTTTTAATGATTGCTTATGCTGAATTTCAGTTTCCTGTCATTAGGAATGTTATGTCCCTGTTGTCTTGATATGCAAATTCATGGGTTTACGATGATTTGTATTATGCTTTGAACTCAGATTCAACCCTAATTCAATCCATTTGATTTGGGTTGGGCCACTATGAATTGACCCAAATCTCTACCTGAGCCAGGGCCAGCTTTTCCATTGGGCACACTAGGCAGTTGCCCGGGGGCCCCACAAGTATGGGGGCCCCAGGTGGGGTATGCTTGTCCCTGGAATACAAGAAACATACCCTGGATCCCTTGGTTGTCTTTACTTTACTGTTTGTGTGTTTTTAGGATGTGCAAACAAATAAAAACCATGGAGGAGAAGGGAAGCCAAAGGCTCCCTGCCCTGCCAGTCAGTCTTGTAGGCTGCAGGCTGCCGGACATAAGTGGTGTGATAATATGGGATCGCTGGAGGATAGAGGGACAGGGCCCATGGCAGTGTTCTGCCCAGGGGCCCATAATGCTGTTGGGACGGCTCTGACCTGAGCTATTGATTAGGAAAAGGGTTTTTGATTGGCTTTTAAGGTTTCACATACCATTCCCTGACACTGCCGGTCCCTCTTCACTCCCAATGTGACCTAACATTTAGTCCAACGTTACCTCTTCACCAGAGGCTAAACTTGAAGATCTGGGGCCCTAGTGCATAAAGTGAACTGGGCCCCCAGCTTCCATATGCTACTTACAATGCTGGTTTCTCCTTAGGATGGTTTTTGGACCCCTTAGGCTGCAGGGCATGGTAGCGACTGCTACCTGTGCACCCCCTATAGCTACGCCCCTTCTCATCACTCACCTCTGATGGATGACACCCCATTGCTCCAAGCACGGCATAACTGTTGGTCTATGTCAGCAAAAAAGTGACATTGCGCAAAGTGACAGCGCACCTGGATTGATGAGGTGACGTCAGACTGGAAATGAGGCAACACTGGAAGCAAGAGAAGAACCAGGGGTTTTGGGCAATAGTACGTTAAGCCTTAAAAGCCAGTAACAAAAGACCTTACCCTAATTGTAAGCCCAGTTTACCATTCTCTGACACCCCTAGTCCCTCCTCGCTTCTGGTTTGGCCTCAATTCTGGTTCAACATCACTTTGTTGCTCCAGGTGCAGGATCATTTCTGTTCAACACAGGCTAAGACCGGCCCACAGGGGAATAGAGGAAACCCCCAGTGGGCCACTGAGCATGGTAGACCTAAAGCTAAATATCCATTCTCAGAAGAAACAAAAAAGCCAAAAAGAGAGGCAAAATGCAAGAGGCAGAGTATAGGAGGCAAGTACAGTCATTTACAGTAGCTGTAGGGTGGGCACCTAAAATAAACTCCACCGGTGGACCCAGAAACAACTTAACTGGTGGGCCCCTCGAATCAACTACACCTGTGGGCCCTAGGCACCAAGTCTGAGACAGGTTCAACATTACTGTTGTTAGTAATGTAGGTAGGATGTGATACTACACCTTGAGCGACAAAATGACCTGGACCAGAGGTAAGACTAAAAGAAGGAATCAAGGAAATCAGAGAATGGTAAATTAAAAGCTAATAAAAACCCCTAGCCTTAAAGGGGTTGTCTCACTACATTAATTCATCTACCTCAGTCCTGTTTTCTTGGTTTCACTTTGAATTCAGGGGCGTGTTTACTGGCTTCCACTAGGCTGCAGTAGAAGCCAGGTCTGTAGCTATAGCGACCAGTGCTGGCAGCCTATCAGGAGACATCCAACAGGTCTGTAGCTATAGTGACCTGAGGAGCTGATGCCGCCCATACAAGAGCAGATATCTAGGAATAATTAGGACAATGTTAATGGACATATATTGCAAAGTGACTTGTTTTTGCAAGATCTTCAACATAAAAAGCAGCAATCCTTGTAGTGAGACAACCCTTTTAACCTCTAAGGTTAGGGATATAGTTAGGGTTTGGGATCGCATAGCAATTCGGGTTCAGGACTTATTTTAGCAACACTAAGGGCCACATGTATGAAACGGTTTTGGTCTAAAACTCACTTTTTTCCCCATAGAAACTTATGGGCGAAAAAGTGAGTTTTAGGCCAATACCGTTTCATACATGTGGCCCTTAGTGGATATTTCACACTTGTTTTTAAATCTAAGGGCCATAGTTAGCTCATTGGTGGTTAGTGTTGAGCGATTACGTTGGCCATCGACATCGGTCGATGGTCGATAGTCGACCATCATCGACAAGATATTCGATGGTCGATGATAGATTATGATCGATGACCATTAAAGTCTATGGGAGAGCAACAACACCTTCATTCTTACACCCAAACAGGGCTGGAGAAGCTGGAATTACCATCCACAACAGTCAAATGGATACGTGCTACATCTTAGGCAACACACTTAGGTTATAAAAGCCACAGAAAAAAAACACACACCATTCACTATCCCTGTCTTGTACCACAGCCTGACCCTTAAACCTGCATCACCCACAAATTAAAAAGTGCCAGAAGGCAGTATTATTTGAACCATCATTTTACTTGAACTGGACATTGAATATCCCTGTCCTGGAACACAGCATGAGCCCCAAACCTGCATGACCCCCAGATTTAAAAAGTGCCAGAAAAAGGAGTCTTTGAACCATCATTTTAGTTTCACTGGACATTGACTATACCTGTCCTGGGCCGCAGTATGACCATTAAACCTGTCTGACCCCCAAATTAAAAAGTGTCGGGAAAAGGAGTCTTTCAACCACCATTTTAGTTTCACTGGACATTGACTATACCTGTCCTGGACCGCAGCATGAGCCCCAAACCTGCATGACCCCAGAATAAAAAGTGCTGGAAAAAGGAGTCTTTCAACCACCATTTTAGTTTCACTGGACATTGACTATACCTGTCCTGGGCCACAGCATGAGCCCCAAACCTGCATGACCCCAGATTAAAAAGTGCCGGAAAAAGGAGTCTTTCAACCACCATTTTAGTTTCACTGGACATATACTGTCCCTGTCCTGGTTAGCGCTTGCCCCTCCGTATGAGTGCGGACCAATTGAGCTTCACTTGGAAATACTGGTGGTTAACGCTCCTGTTCCACCCAGGTGCCCTTTTTCTCTGCATTCTTTTTCTCATTTTACTCAACGTGCTGGAGGAAATTGTCTCTGTAGTTTGTTCTCTGTCCGTGCTCCATACTCCATGTCCTCTGAATAACCTACATCTGGTCAAGTTTTCCTGTACCTCCCTTGTACAATTCAGAGGAATTTTTTTACCAGCTATTTTGTACATGCAAGTTTTTTTAAAATAGGATGGAATCCCACCATGTCTTTGTTTCTCTTTTTTAATTGTATTAAATGTGTTGTCTCACTACAGGGATTGCTAGCTATGTTAAAGATCCTGCAAAAACAAGTCATTTTGCAATATGTGTCCATTAACAGTGTCCTACCTATTCCTGTTTCTCACAGCACCATCACCCTTGAGCCACTCTTGACAATTGTGAAGAACAAATGTCTGTTAGAAACATTTTTTTTATAATAGGACCTGTAGTATAGCTGCATGTCACAGCAAAATGCCCCCAAAAATTCAAAGCATGACCCTTGAGCCACTTTGGACAATTGTGAAGAACAAATGTCTGTTAGAAATTTTTTTTTTATAATAGGACCTGTAGTATAACTGCATGTCACAGCAAAATGCCCCCAAAAAATCAAAGCATGACCCTTGAGCCACTTTGTACAATTGTGAAGAACAAATGTCTGTTAGAAACAATATTTTTTTTATAATAGGACCTGTAGTATTGCTGCATTTCAAAGCAGCATGACCCAAAAAATTATAAAAATGACTTCTCAGCCACTGTTAAAAATTGTGAGGGAGAAATGCCACTTAGAAGCCACATTTCTGTTCCAAAGGACCATGATTATTGCTGTATTTCACAGCAACATGACCCCAAAAAATTATAAATATGACTTCTCAGCCACTATTAAAAATTGTGAGGGAGAAATGCCACTTAAAAGCCACATTTCTGTCCCAAAGGACCATGATTATTGATGTATCTCACAGCAACATGACCCCCAAAAATTATAAATATGACTTCTCAGCCACTATTCTAAATTGTGAGGGAGAAATGCCACTTAAAAAGCCACATTCTGTTCCAAAGGACCATAATTATAGCTGTATCTCACAGCAACATGACCTCAAAACCATTGACAATGCCAAAACTTCTAAAGATGAAGTGAGTAAATGGAATATGGTTTTGTCATGAAACCTTGGTGTCCTTTACAGTCTCCTCACAGCAAAACCAGCAAAATGAACTGTTGGGAAAAGAGAATAAAAATTGCAGTAAGAAATGATCATTTTAAAAAAAAGTTTTCAAGAGGACCATTTCTGTTTGAAGAGGAATGTGAAGTAGACCGGCAACTAATCGGTGACCTCGGCAATTGGGGCCACAACATCATCAGAGATCCATGCCTGATTCATCTTGATGAAAGTCAAACGATCCACATTATCTGTGGAAAGCCGGATGCGTTTGTCTGTAATGACTCCTCCAGCTGTGCTGAAGGTCCGCTCAGATATGACGCTGGCTGCTGGGCAGGACAACACCTCTATGGCGTGGCGAGCAAGCTCGGGCCATTCGTCCATTTTGGATACCCAGAAGTCTATTGGGTCCGGAACACATACAAAAACATCGGTGTTGAGACGCAGATAGTCGTGCACCATGATCTTAAGCTGGTCTCTGTGTGTTGGATGTGTGCCCTGCATTGCATGCGTTGGTGAGGTGGTATATAAAGATTGCCAGAGGTCACCCATTAGGCTTCTGCCACCTTGCCTGCTGCTGCTGCCGCTACGCCTACTTGGCACTCTACTGCTGTCACGTCGCTGATGTTGTTCCACCGTGACATTTGGGGAACGTGAATCAGACGCAACAGATGTCTCCAGTTGATCAATCAGCAAGGTCTCCATTTCCTGCATTTTACTCTCTATTTGGGTGGGTGGAAGGAAAGTGCTGAGTTTTGTTTTGTACCGGGGATCCAGGAGGGTGGCCACCCAGTAACTGTTGTTCATTTTGATGGCCTTAATGCGGGAATCATGTTGGAGGAAATGGAGCATCCAAGCACTCATGTGAGAGATGGAGCCTTGATTTCCCAAGCCTCTGGGTTGAGGGGCACTAGCAAACTGATCTTCCTCATCTTCCTCCTCCGCCTCAAATTCACGCCAACCTCTTTCCAAGGCAGGGACGTCGGTAACGTCGGTGTCTAGGAATACCTCCTCCTCCTCCTCCTCCTCCGCTTCCTCCGGCACAGCTTCAACACAGCCCTGACTTGCCTGAGATGATGCACCCTGAGAGCTGATGCGCCACCTTGTACTAGTCTGGACCCCGAAACACTGCCTAATGAAGACCGATGAAATTGTGAAACTGTCGGGCCTTGTGGATTTGACGGAGAGAAAGGCTCCGTGTCCGCATCTGTGTCCGTCTCCTCCTCCGTCGCTGGCGGGACCTGTTGTTTCAGAGTGTCCAACGATCGTTCCAGAACTAAGATCACCACAATGCTCATGCTGACAAGGGCATTGTCCGCACTGACCATTTTGGTGGCTTCTTCAAAACTGGCAAAGATGGTGCAGAGCTCTTTCACCTGCCTCCACTCTCGGTGGCTCAACACCCCGAGGACCGCTGCTTGTCAGGCCATGTGTCACTTCGTACTGCATAATGGCATTGCGCTGCTGCCACAATCGCTGGAGCATGTGGACGGTGGAATTCCAGTGTGTTGCCACGTCAACAATGAGTCGGTTGACGGGGAGGCCGGGCTGACGCTGCAACGCAGCCAGGCGGGACGAAGCAGGGTGCGAACGGCGGAAGTGCGAACTTAGACTTCGAGCCTTCCTCAGCAGGCAGTCCAAACCCGGGTAGCTCTTTAGAAATTTCTGGACGACAAGGTTCATGACATGTGCCAGGCAAGGGATGTGCTCCAGCCTACCGATCTTAAGGGTGGCCAGCAGATTTCACCCATTATCGCACACCACCTTGCCTGGCACAAGGTTCTTGTCACCCAGCCAGCGCTCGGTCTCGTTGCGGAGAGCCGTCCACAGCTCCTGACCTGTGTGTGGACGGTCTCCAAGACAGATTAATTTCAACACGGCCTGGTTTCTCTGGGCACGTGATGCCACCAGAGGACCTTGGGGGAAAGAACCCTGCACATCCCTGCGGTTTTGAAGAGCGTGCGCCGAGCCTGAGAGCCACCGACACCCCCAGAGACATCCACCCAGCTCACCCAGTGAGCTGTCACAGAGATATAGCGGCTTGGCCGTGCTTACTAGTCCATGTGTCGGTGGTCAGATGGACTTTTCCGGCCACAGATGCAGACAACGCGCTTGAAATTTTAGATGACACGTGGCTGGCCAGGGCAGGGACGGCTTTTCTGGCAAAGAAATGCCTGCTCGGCATCTGGTATTGGGGGCAGGCAAGGGCCATGACGTGGCGGAACCTATCTGTGTCCACCAGACGGAAAGGCAACATTTCCAAGGCCAAAAGCCTGGCAATGCCGACATTCAGGCTTTTGGCTTTGGGATGGTTTGGGTTAAAGTGTTTCTTCTGCTCCCAAACCTGGAAGACAGAAGGCTGGCTGCTAGACTGGCCGCTGTACGGCGTGCAGGTCATCAAACTGGTGGGAGGAGAAGGGGTAGGATGGGTCTCTGGTGGTGCTGGTGGTACTCGGGTGACGTTGGAGGCTGAAGCGGAGGCTGATCCCTGATCATGACTCTGAGAGACATGGGCAGCTGAGGAACGCTTGGTGGTGGCGGAGGAGGAGGCGGAGACAGAGGGTGTGACAGTGGTTGGAGGCCCGGCGTCGGTCTGGCCTTTTTTGGCCAAGTGTTGCCTCCATTTAAACTCAAGCATTCGCTGCATGTGACTAGACATGTTGGTGGTGGTTAACCACCTAAGGTTCTTGCCTCTACTTATGCGTTTACGGCAAAGGTGGCATATGACATCGCTGGGTGAATCAGAGGCTTGCTCAAAGAAGGCCCAGGCTTGAGAGGTCCTGGACCTTTTTGACGGCGATAAGCGAGGAGCGGGGTTTGCGCTGACCGTGGCTGGCAGAATCATATCAGCGGACTTCTGCGACCGCCCTCTTCCTTTTTGAGGCAAAACCCATACTGACACTACCCCATCGTCTTCCTCCTCATCCAGTGATGAAGCGCTCGCAAGCAAATACTGCTGAAAAGACCACGTTGGTTCTGCAATGTCGTCATCATCATCATCAACACAGGTTACTTTGTCGTCCTGACATTCTGCATCCAGGAACTGCGGGCTACAAGCAAGAGGGCCTGCAAGGCGTTGCCGACCGCCCGGGATTTTTGCCGATTGACCGGCGTCCTTCTCCTCCTCTGATGGCATCAGTAACTGGGCATCATAGCAGAGAAAATCATCCTCTTTGGCCTCTTGATCTTTTAACATGCCTTCTGACCCCAACCGCATTTTGTCATCAAAGAGTTCTTCAGAAAATGGATTATCCACAGTGGTGGGTACACGAGTTGACATTTGGGCTGCTTCATGTTGGACGGATGCTGATGATGCTGATGACGACATTTGTGGCCGTGACTGGGAGGACGAGGAGGTAAGACTGCTGGATGCAGGTTGCATTAACCACTGAAGGACAGATTGGCGACGCTGTTCGTTACAGAGATTCACAGGGTCCTGACCCAGCGATGACAGGCTTGACGGTCCTGCAACCGATGATCCGCTGGCATGCATGTTGTCGCCAGCACTCGAAGGAGCACCTTCTCGTACCTCTACCTCCATGTCCTACCCCCCTCTTTGCTCGCTTACCACCTGAATTTCGCTCCATGTTCAGAAATATAAAAATTTGAGAAGGTATGGAAGAGTTTTGGAAAGTCTCTTATTAAAAGACGGCAAATCACAGCTATTCTCAAATCCCTCAAATCAAAACAAAATTGCTGGATTCAAATTTAACTGCAAAGTAGATCTATCAACAAAGCTTGACTGACCAAAAGTGAAAAAACACGTATCTGAAATGTATACGGATATTAAAAGGTATTTTTGGCACCTTTCAATTCACCTGTGGTGACTACAAAATTGCTGTATTCAAATTTAACTGCAAAGTAGATCTATCAACAAAGCTGGCCTGCGCCAAAGTGAAAAAACACGTATCTGTAATGTTTTCGGATAATAAAAGGAATTTTTTGGCACCTATCAATTAACCAGTGTTGAAAACAAAAATGCAGTAATAAAATTTAACTTCAAAGTAGATCTATCAAAAAAGCTGGCCTTCTCAAAAGAGAAAAAACACGTATCTGAAATGTATTCGATAATAAATGGTATTTTTTGGCACCTATCAATTATACTGTGGTGAATAAAAAATTGCTGTATTCACATTTAATGGCAAGGTGCCTCATATGAACAAAGCTGATGGCACCAAAGTCAAAAAACACGTATCTGTAATGTATTCGGATAATAAAAGGTATTTTTTGGCACCTATCAATTCACCTGTAGTGATTACAAAATTGCATATTAAAATTTTAACTGAAAAAGTAATCTTCAACAAAGGGCCTGCCCCCAAAGTGAAAAAACAGTACTAAAATGATTCGGATAAAAAAAGGTTTTTTTTTTGGGCACCTTCAATTCCCCTTGGTGAAAAAAAAATTGCAGTTTTCACTTTTTATGAAAGGTCCCTCAATAACAAAGTGGTGCACCAAAGTAAAAAAAAACACGTATTGTAATGTTTTCGGATAAAAAAGGTTTTTTTTGGCACCTAAAAAATTTCACCTGGGGTGACTACAAAATTGCTGTATTCAAATTTAACTGCAAAGTAGATCTATCAACAAAGCTGGCCTGCGCCAAAGTGAAGAAACACGTATCTGTAATGTATTCGGATAATAAAAGATATTTTTTTTTGCACCTATCAATTCACCTTTGGTGACTACAAAATTGCTGTATTCACATTTAAGTGCAAGGTGCCTCAATGAACAAAGCTGTAGTGCGCAAAAGTGAAAAAACACATATCTGTAATGTATTCGGATAATAAAAGGTATTTTTGGCACCTTTCAATTCACCTGTGGTGACTACAAAATTGCTGTATTCACATTTAAGTGCAAGGTGCCTCAATGAACAAAGCTGTAGTGCGCCAAAGTGAAAAAACACGTATCTGTAATGTATTCGGATAATAAAAGGTATTTTTTGGCACCTTTCAATTATCGTGGTGACACAAATGCTGTAATATACAAGATGCCATGCACTAGCTACTAAATACGTGCTAGTGATCAAGGAGTATGCAGGCTCCAAATAACAAAAGAACATGATTTCACTGCACCAAATGGTAAGTTGCGATTCAATTTTCAGAATATTAAATGTAATGGAGTATATTTTAAGACATACAAAATCCTGTTACAGAGAAATCACAAATGGAAACAACAAGTGCCTCGCTATATAAAAAGATTTTGTGGTCATATATAATAGTGATCATAAAAAACGTACGTTTCGGCTGTCACCAGCAGCCTTTGTCAGCCGATCACTATTCAAGGGGGGGGTTAATGATACACATATATTAGTATAAAGCAGTAGTGTACATTGGAGCAGCACAGCGGACCGTGAAGGAGCTGAGGAGCGCCGTTAGTATCTCCGCCGCCCGTGGCGCCGTCCTATCCACATTGCAGCGCTCCTCATCCTTCACGTCGCTGTGCCTGCTCCAATCGTACATACTATTACAATTATTGTGTAGCATAAACCCCCTTTGAATTAGTATCGGCTACAAGGCTGCGTGACAGCCGAAACGTCCGTTTATATGATCACTATGTATAATGACCCAAACATTTTGATAAGCGGGACTGTGTTTCCATTTGGATTCTGTAACTGATTGAGACTTTAGATACTCCATTACATAAATTCTGAAAATTGAAATCGCAACTTACCATTGTGTGCAGTGAAATCATTTCTTATTACAAAATTGCTGTATTCACATTTAAGTGCAAGGTGCCTCAATGAACAAAGCTGTAGAGCGCCAAAGTCAAGAAACACGTATCTGAAATGTATTCGGATAAAAAGGTATTTTTGGCACCTATCAACCTGTGCTGACTACAAATTGCGGGATTCTTTAACTGCAAGGTGGCAATATCAACAAAGCTGGAATGGGCAAAATTGAAAAAGAACATCTATCTGAAATGTATTATCTGATAATAAAAGTGGATTTTGCACCTAACAAAGAGACCTGCAGTTACTAGAAAAGATGTGTATCCTAATATAAGTTCAGGCTGCCCAATATCCAGGAAATATTTCAATAGAAAACTGTTAATAATAAAGCTATGCAGTGCAATGTCTACACTAAGTCTTGGTGAACTATATCCAGTATTCTTTATAGAGCTTGTCTGTGTTCGCCCGCGGGCCTCCCCTCCCTCCCCCCGTGACTTTACAGCGGTAGATGCTCCTTTAAAATTCTCTACCTAACTACATAAAATCTTCCAATCTCTGTCTAACTAAGTTGTAAGGATCACAGCTAACAGTAGAGCTTGTCTCTGTGAAGAAATATAATAATTTCGCTGAGCTGTTGGACACAAGGCAGAGCGCACGTCCTTCTGCTATGAGACGCTGAGAGACACTGATCATGAACAGGGAGGGCTGTTCTATGTAAAACGAGGTCATGTGATTTTTCCAGCCAATCGCAACCATACACATCCCAGTCATGACGTCGCACACACATCTCACCCTGCTCAATTCTGTAAGCTGATTTGCTGGCCGCCAAAATGACAGGAAGCGCCGAAAATGGCGCGATCTTAATAGATGATGCACAGATTTTAACCTAAATTATCGCATGATCTAAAAATTTCGATCAACATAAAAACTGTGCCGATTTTTAACTTTGTCGATAATAATCGCTCAACACTTTTGGTGGGGTGATGTTATCTTACAATCATGGGCATTGCAATAGCCAAAGAAGCTATATTGACTGCTATGGAGCCCCGAGGTTTCTCAGGTACAAGAACCTTTCTCCTTTTTTGTAGGGATTAAGTAGTCAGTGTGTTTCTGCTATGTAGAGCTACTATTTAGGTTCCCTGATATATGGCAGTGTTACCTATACCTTTAATTATAGCTGTTAAGGCCCCATCTCATTGTCATGCTATGGCGCCCTATGAACTCTAGTTTCGCCTCTGCTTACTATCAAGTGCTGTGTTCAGAGGTTAATGTAATATATAAAAAATTTAAACACATATTCTAAAGACTGTCAAGCAAGAGCCTCACTGAAGTGTACGTAATGGTCTCTCATAATGTATTCAGAAAATGGCAACACCTGTCAATAACAATTCACCGCTTGGAACCTTTCCTGTAAGACACGATCATTAGCACTCTGCAAGATGCTTCACGAAGGACACTGCAAAGTGTTTGCCTCTCAATAAGCGCTCACATCACATGCGAACGTGGTACAAAAGTGCCAACCAGATTCATTGAAATTTGTCATAAGCTGGAATTTTTGTAAATCAAATAACCTGTATTGATGTAGAAAGTTGAATGACTTCTATAGATTGTAAAGTGACGCACATAAGCTATGTGACATAATAGGCTTTTTCGTCTCATACAGCTCTATTTCATATTATAGTACAAGCATTTTAAACTAGCGTTTTACCAAAATTATAATGGGAATGCAGCATCTTAGTTATGAGGAGAGATTAGTAGAAATGACCTTATTTAGTCTTGAAAAAAGACGGCTTCGGGGGGAAATGATTAATTTATATAAATATATAAATGGTCCCTACAAAAAGTATGGGGAAAATTATTTCAAGTGAAGCCCCCTCAGAAGACAAGGGGACATTTCCTTCGGCTAGAGAGAAAAGGATTCAATCTCCAGATATTCTTCACTATGGGAGCTGTAAATCTGTGGAATAGCCTCCTGAGGAGCTGGTCACAGCAGGAACAGTTGGGAGTTTCAAGAAATGCTTAGATATCTACCTGAAACTAAAGAATATTAATGCGTATGTAGCCATGTAACACTCTGGATCCTGGCTGGTGGCGGCTCTGGGGTCAGAGATGGGGTCTCCACTGGAGCAGATTGGTTATTGCCTTGTGGGTTTCAGGGCATTAAATCCTTGTCTCCCTCCCTTCACCCACATTTTCCCCACCCTTGGTTGAACCTGATGGACACCTGTCTTTTTTCAAACATACTAACTATGTAATATTTAACTATGTAACATTTTTAAAGTGAATAAATATCCTTTAATACCATATTCAAGAGTCCTGACCACCTCTTCGTTCGGAATGGAGAAGTTTCATGGCTCGTTCTTGAGATGCGGGTCCCAGAGGTGGGATTTGCCTAGCAATATGCCATCAATGTCCGAAGCAGGACAACCCCTTTAATATTGCTTTATAGGAGTCAGAGCCCTGTGATGAAATTCAACATTATGGCAAGCTAAGGAGCTAACTGTATACTATTTTATTATTGAGTTCAATATAGATGTATAGCTGTACAATTAAATGGCTTTTCTCACCACAATGATTCGCTTTTAACATGTAGGGAAAGGTAAGGAAGATTTTTACCAAATACATTGCTGTTTTGATTTTGCTTTGTTAAGCAGATTTTATCTGCTGCTAGTTTACACATGTTTCTCTTGGTTACCAACCACCTCTCTCTGCAGTTTCTCTAATTTGAATGCTCTAAGCTGCCTGCTGAGTCTTATCTCTAGTACAGGTGCTTGTTGACCTAAGTTAATGACAAGATTTAACTCTGTTGCTCTTTGCACTATAAATAATAAACCTAAAGCACTTATATCACTGTAACAGGCTCAGCTAGGATTAGCAGAGGCGATATGCCAATCACTGCTATAGACCCACCCACAGTCTAACCAAGAAGTGTGAGTCTGAAGCTGCCTGTGGCTCTGTGAAACCACACGATGAAGCAACCTCTTTAACTGACAATCAACATTTTAGTGTTTTTTAATCATTGCTACCAGGGGCGTAACTACCGAGGTAGCAGACGTAGCAGTTGCCCCGGGGCCCGTGTGCTTAGGGGGCCCGCGCCCTGGGGCAGCTGCTACTGCGTCCGCTACCCCGGTAATGCCGCTCCTGGGCCCGCCGGCAGTGAACTTAACAGTTCACTGCGGCGGGCGCGGAGCTGCGGGGCCCGGCGCATGCTACCTCTGAACGCCCGGGCCCTCCGGCCCGAGCGTTCAGAGGCAGCGCTGCCCGGAGATAGCAGAGCGGAGCGACGATCCGCTCTGCTACTTCCCCTGCCGGCCCTCTGTGATCACGTGGGCGCGCGCGGTGACGTCACATCACCGCGCCGCCCGCGCTGAGCGCAGAGGCTGCAGAGAGTCTGCAGTGCGGCGCATCGGGGGAGCGTGGACCGAGGTAAGTAAACTATTTCTTATTTTACCTGCCCTTAAGCCTGCCTGTATACACCCCTAAGCCTGCTGTATACCCCCTAAGCCTCCTGTATACCCCCTAAGCCTGCTGTATACCCCCCTAAGCCTCCTGTATACCCCCTAAGCCTGCTGTATACCCCCCTAAGCCTGCTGTATACCCCCTAAGCCTGCTGTATACCCCCTAAGCCTGCTGTATACCCCCTAAGCCTGCTGTATACCCCTTAAGCCTGCTGTATACCCCCTAAGCCTGCTGTATACCTCCTAAGCCTGCTGTATACCCCCCTAAGCCTGCTGTATACCCCCTAAGCCTGCTGTATACCCCCTAAGCCTGCCTGTATACCCCTTAAGTCTGCCTGTATATCCCCCTAAGCCTGCCTTTATACCATAGTTGATAGTTGCCAACTTTTGAAATTGAAAAAGCAGGAAATTTGCATGGACATGCCCATATTGTCAGTGTGCCACGCCCCTTCAAAAAGCCACACTCACTCCACCTAACTGCATAACGGCTTTGGAAGAAAGCCAGGTAGATGCCCTTATAGCCAGGTAGCAGCCCCCCCATAACCAGGTAGTGCCCCTTACAGACAGGTAGATGCCCCCTTGTAGCCAAGTAGATGCCCCCTTGTAGCCAAGTAGATGCCCCCTCTGTAGCCAGGTAGATGCCCCCCTTTGTTAGCCAGGTAGTGCCCCCTTTGTTTGCCAGGTAGTGCCCCCTCTGTTGCCAGGTACTTGCCCCCTATGTTGCCAGGTAGATGCCCCCTTTGTTAGCCAGGTATTGCCCCCTTTGTTAGCCAGATAGTGCTCCCTCTGTTGCCAGGTAGATGCCCCCATTGTTAGCCAGGTATTGCCCCCTTTGTAAACCAGGTAGTGCCCTCTCTGTTGCCAGTAATGCCCCCATTGTTAGCCAGTTTTTGCCCCCTTTGTTAGCCAGGTTGTGACCCCTTTGTTAGCCAGGTAGGGCCCCCTCTGTTGCCAGGTAGATGCCCCCATTGTTTGCCAGCTAGTGCCCCTTGTTGCCAGGTAGTTGCCCCCTCTGTTGCCAGGTGGTGCCCCCAATGTTAGCCAGGTAGTGCCCCCATTGTGAGCCAGGTAGATGCCCCCATTGTTTGCCAGGTAGTGCCCCCTCTGTTGCCAGGTAGTGCCCCCTTTGTTGCCAGGTAGTGCCCCCTCTGTTGCCAGGTAGTGTCCCCATTGTTTGCCAGGTAGTGCCCCCATTGTTTGCCAGGTAGTGCCCCCTCTGTTGCCAGGTAGTGCCCCCTCTGTTGCCAGGTAGATGCCCCCATTGTTTGCCAGGTAGATGCCCCCATTGTTTGCCAGGTAGTGCCCCCTCTGTTGCCAGGTAGATGCCCCCATTGTTTGCCAGGTAGATGCCCCCATTGTTTGCCAGGTAGATGCCCCTCTGTTGCCAGGTAGATGCCACCTCTGTTGCCAGGTAGATGCCCCCTCTGTTGCCAGGTAGTGTCCCCCTAAAAATAAAATAATAAAAGTCACTCACCTGACCAGGCTCCTGCAGCGCGGCCGCTCCGGACAATCTCCTCAGGGGACGTGACAGCAACCGCGCGTCACTTCCCCCTGCGCCGCTGACCTGTATGTAAAGCGCACACCGGCGATGTACATACATGGGGAGGAGGGAGGAGCGGAACGATCCCTCCTGCCTCCTCCCTGCACAGCGAGATTCCGAGCGGGTGAAGGGCGCAGCGGCCGCTTCACCCGCCTGTAGGAGCGGCCCGCGCGGCGCCAGAGTAGCGCAACCAGTTCGCTGCGGTCAGTTAAAGAGCCCCCGATGCTGCTGCGTGGCCGGAGAAATGCCAACTCTGCCGGGAGGGCGGGGGGGGAGGACACTCCAATTAGCGGGACCCCCCCGCCAAAAGCGGGAGAGTTGGCATGTATGCTTTATACCCCCTAAGCATGCCTGTATAACCCCCCAGCCTGCCTTTATAGCTCCCCAGCCTGCCTACATAGTCCCCAGCCTGCCTACATAGTCCCCCACAAGCCTGCCTATATAGCCCCCTAAAGCCTGCCTATATAGCTCTAAGTCTGCCTGCCTGAATAGCCCTATAGCCCCCTAAAGCTTGCCTACCTATATAGCCCCCGAAGCCTACCTGTCTACTTATATGGGGCCCCTTTAGCTACCTAAACCCTACCTATATGGCCCCTATAGCCCACCTAACCCCTGTCTACCTGTATGGCTCCCTATACCTACCTAAACCCTGCCTGCCTATATGGGGACTCTATTGCCTACCTAAACCTTGCCTATCTGGGGCCCCATATAGCCTATCTAAACCCTGCCTGCCTAAATGGACCCCATATAGCCAGGGGGGCAGGTGCTGGAAAAGTGAGGATTCTAAGATATTTGTGTCTAAATCTCCAGGGACAAGTGGTCGGGAGACGTTATGATGGCGGACTGGACCGGATGCAGAACAAAGGAGAAAGTCAACGACTCGTCAGAGAGACGTCACCTGTGAGTCACAAGATGTAACTGCACTGTAGTCACATATCTATCACTATATGGTCACTGTATGGAGGTATGGGGGGTAAT
>JAODAL010026209.1:0-57178 GCA_025379985.1 Phyllomedusa bahiana
TTTTGTCACTCTATGAACCTCATGCTGCTGCTGCTGTTGCTGGTGCCGTGACATCCACACTGTGTCATTGTGCCACTCCTGCCCCTCATGCTGCTGCTGCTGTTGTTGCGCTGCGGTCACCCTCCCACACTGTGTCATTGTGCCACTCTCTGACCTCATGCTGTTGCTTCCTGCCGCCGGTCACCTCCACTCTCTGTCATTGTGCCACTCTGTGGTCTAC
The DNA here is from genome assembly GCA_025379985.1 of Phyllomedusa bahiana. Taxonomy (NCBI): domain Eukaryota; kingdom Metazoa; phylum Chordata; class Amphibia; order Anura; family Hylidae; genus Phyllomedusa; species Phyllomedusa bahiana. Next base: position 221 of record JAODAL010026209.1, read on the forward strand.
TCCTGTTTTTGCCACCTCCAGAATGTCATTGTACCACTGCCTGACCTCATGCTGCTGCTACCGTGACCTCAACACTGTGTCATTGTGCCACTCTGTGGCCTACTCCTGTTTTTGCCACCTCCAGAATTTGTCATTGTGCCACTCTCTGACCTCATGCTGCTGCTGCTGCTTGACCTCTACACTGTGTCTTTGGGTGCCACTCTGTGGCCTACCCAGTTTTTGCCACCTCCAGAATGTCATTGTGCCACTGTCCGACCTCAATGCTGCTGCTACCGTGACCTCCACACTGTGTCATTGTGCACTCTGGGCCTACTCCAGTTTTTTTGCCACCTCCAGAATTTTCATTGTGCCACTGTCTGACCTCATTCTGCTGCTGTGGCTGCTGCCCGTGCCCGCCACACTGTGTCCTTTGGGTGCCACTCTGTGTCCTTTTCCTGTTTTTGCCACCTCCAGAATGTTATTGGCCCACTCTCTGACCTCATGCTGCTGTGGCTGCTGCCGTCACCTCCACACTCTGTCACTGATGTTGCCACCTAAAGCTCCTGCTTTTTTTTTTCCGGCTTTCGCTGCCATGACTTTATCAGGAACATTCCCGTTTGAGTTTTGGTCAGTTTGGCCCTCTTTGTGCCCAGGGAATTTTATAGGAAGCGAATCTAAGAGTGGCTGCGTCATGTGCGGTCATACTAAAACACAAAATTTTATGAAGACCAAACCAAGCTCCCCTGAATATTTAAGCATGGCACAACGTTCTACAGCACCCTGCAGGCTCTGTGCAGCCTGGAAATAGCTGTTTTTTAACGCGATTCGTCCCGAAGTCATTCGGACCGAAACAAATTTTGTCGGAAAATTCGGCGAAGTCTCCGAATCAAATTTTTGAGAAAATCGCCCATCTCTACTTACCGATTTAGGTCAATTAAGATTTCCACAAATATTTATATTTGCCAAATACCAGAATAATGAGAGAGGAGAGAGAGAGAGAGAGAGAGAGAGAGAGAGGAGAGGAGAGAAGTGACTCTATTAATCACCTCTGAGATTACTGGGGTTGAATTAGATTTTCAATGGAGAGCAATGGTCATTCTGGTTGCTATTAGCAAGTGAAATAAAATGGTTCTCATTAATGTATGGTATTAACAAAGTAAACAAAATCGCCACTCGGGAGAAAGAGCCCAATTTTTTTGGGAAGATACTCTGATAAGTTATTGAACCTGAATCCAAAGAGGTTGTTCTATTGGGTACGCCCACCACATATGGAGAAGGGTTGCAGTGGACCCACAAGTTCTCCAAAAAAATTGGAGTATCCTGAAATAATATGCGACAATCGCTTTGGAGTCAGGTACCACCTTAAGTGAATTTTTTTCAGAATCTCAAAGTGATTGATACATCTAGAATGTTTAGTTGAGATAATTGCTGCAGACAACCAAGAGTCTTGAGAAAAACTCCCATCTGGCAATATATCCCGGTGTAATTATCTTAGAGTAATTGAAGATAAGAGATGGAACTGGATTCACATGTTTGTTTTGATTCTCTACTTCGATGTCTAACCATGGCTTGTTACTCTTGTTGTTGTTTCCATGTTCTTTTTTTTCCCTTTCCAACTGGGATTGTGTTTTTGGAAAATGTTTATTTTCGAAAACTTCAATAAAAATTTATGGTTTAAAAAAATAATGAGAGAAAGAATTTTTAAGGCATTGTTATTACTTTCTTTAAAGTCAAAAGTTTACATACACTTGGATTACTATGCATGTAAACAATTTGGGTCAGCCCATATGATGATGTCATGTCCTTGGAAGCTTCTGATAGGTTTATTGGTAACATATCAGTTAATAAGAGACACAGCTGTGGATGTATTTTAAAGCACATCAGAAACACACTGCCTCTGTGTTCTGTGTTTCATGGGAAAGCCTGAAGAAATCAGCTAAGATAACAGGAAGAGAATTGTGGACTTGCTCAAGTCTGGATCATCCTTGGGTGCAATTTCCAGACACCTGAAGGTGCCTCTTTCATCTGTACAAACAATTATACACAAGTACAAACAAGATGGGAATGTGCAGCCATCATACAGCTCAGGAAGGAGACGCATTCTGTGTCTCAGAGATGAACGTGCTTTTGTCTGACATGTGCATATCAACCCAAAAACAAAGGCAAAAGATCTTGTGAAGATGCTGGCGGAAGCTGGTGACATTTTGTCATTATCCACAGTGAAACAAGTACTGTATCAACATGGGTTGAAAGGCCACTCTGCCAGGAAGAGGCCATTACTCCAAAAGAAACCTATAAAATCCAGATTAATATTTGCAAATGTACACTGGAACAAAGACCTACATTTTGGAGACATGTCCTGTAGTCTGAATAAACTGTTTGACAATAATGACCATTGTAATGTTTGGAGAAAAAAGGGAGAAGCTTGGGAGCCTAAGAACACCATCCCAACTGTGAAACACGGGGGTGGCAGCATCATGTTGTGGGATTGTTTTGCTTCCGGGACTTGTGCACAGCACAAAATAGATGGCGGAAATGGGCCTTTCAAATGGGCAGTGACCCGAAGCATACTGCCAAACTGGTTACAAAGTGGCTTAAGGATAACCAAGTCAATGTTTTGGAGTGGTCATCACAAAAACCTGATTTAAATCCTATTGGAAATTTATGGGCAAAGCTGAAAAGGCAGGTGCGAGCAAAGCGAACTTCAAACATGGATCAGGTACACCAGTTCTGTCAGGAGGAATAGGCCAACATTCATACCCACTATTCAGAGAAGCTTGTGGAAGGATATCCAAACATTGGTCCCAAGTCATACAGTTTAAGGGCAATGCTACCAAATACTAATGAAATGTATGTAAACTTTTGACTTTGCATAAAGTAATAAAAATGCCTTAAAAAATTTTCTCTCTCATTATTTTGGCATTTGGCAAATATAAATCATTTTAGTAATCCTAATTGACCTAAAATGGGTAAGGTTTATTCTGGTTTCATGTCAGATAGTGAGAAAAACATGCATATGTGTATTTTGATATAGTGTATGTAAACTTCTGGTTTCAAGTGTATGAATATGCTAATACATTACTAAGTTTAAAAAAAAAAAATGTAACACAGTTGCCATTTCATGGGATTTAAAAAAAAGGAAAAAAATATAAAAAATGTAGAAAAAAATAATAATAAAATAAAAATAAATATTTAATAAAATATAATCATGCATACATTACACACACAAAAAAAAAATTTTGTGTAGCGTTTGTAGCGTAGAATGCGCCTGACTCTATGAACCTGTTCTACTGCGGGTCATAGACTTAGCGCTTTCTAGCTACAAAGCGACACTTCTGGCTCAGGTAAACCACTTTTAAAGTGGTTTTCCTGTTCCAGCAGTAATGCACCTGGATTTGCTGTACAGAAGCTACAAATCTGTAGCATTGTACGGTTGTAGTGCGACATGCCTCCAGCACGCCCCGATCTCAGGCGCATTACAAAGTGCCGTGGGTGCTCTGTAATGCACCTGATAATGGAGAGCACTTGACTTCTGGCACAGCCCCGTTTATACATGTAGCCCTAGGATTCTGGAGAAGGGTCGTTGATCGAGGAATTTATTCTGATTGTCAGATTGAATCAGGAAGGAATTTTTTGCCTAAAATGAGGACAATTGACTTCTATCTCATGGAGGGGTTTTGCCTTCCTCTGGATCAACACTTTAGCACAAAAGGCTGAACTAGAGGGACGTCATTTTTTTTCAGCCTTACAAACTAAGTAACTATTGTAATAGGGATCAAAACAGCAAAGTCAATGAGAATGTAAAATTTTGTGTGAATACATATATATATATATATATATATATATACTATATATAAATAAATATATATATATAGATATATAATATATATATAAAATATATATATATATATATGTATTATATGTATATATATATTATATATATATATATATATATATATACTGTAAAATGTATATATAATATATTCACACAAAATTTTACAAACATACAAAGTGTGCTCCTGTTACACTTACTGTGTAATCACTATCCTGGCAGGAGCTGCCGGCTGGGAGTTCGAGCACTACTCTGGCCAGTGCTTTGATGCACAGTGCACTGTTCAGCCCGAAATGCTGGGAGACCGACCACTCCTCCCCCCTCCCTTCCAGCCTCCGTGCACAGAACTGGCTGCTGGCTGCTGCTGCTACATGTTGCAGCTGTGATGGCTGGGTCTGTATGACCTAGTGATCGCAGCTGTGTGGTGAGGGGGCTCCTGGGCCCCCCTGGCTCAGGGGCCCAGTCGCAATTGCGACCACTGCAACCCCTGTAGCTACGCCACTGCTCATAGGGCGACATGTATGAATCTCGCCACGTCGGGGCTCACCTTTCCAGTTTTCCGGCGAAATTTGCGCCTGATTTATGTCGGCGCTGGGGCGCGCTCATACATACTATGTAAAGTCCGCCACGCCTCGCCAGTGTTTGAGGCGCAGTGCGGGACTTAGGTGCAGTGCGGCGCTGCGCCTATGATTCGCTGCTCGAGGTAGTGCGCTCATACATAACATGTAAAGTCCGCCTCGCCAGTGTGTGGGGCGCAGTGCGGGGACATGGGCGCAGTGCGGCGCTGCGCCTAAGATTCGCCGTCCGAGGAGGTGCACTCATACATTCGGGGAAAAGTCCGCCGCGCCTCGCCAGTGTATGGGGCGCAGTGCGGGACTTAGGCGCAGAAGGGACTGCGCCGAAGATGTGTTCCGATTCAAGACAGGCTGGAAAACAGCGAGAAATCATTAAAGATGTCTGGGCGGAGTATGAAAAAAAAATCGCCTTTATAAAGGCGGAAAACATTATCACAAAAGACCTCAAACCTCAAAAATAAAAAAAATAATAAAAAAAATAATAATAAAAAAAAATCACTTTCCAAAAATCTAGAACGGCGCTATATCAAGAATTAGGATACGGCGCTTAGAGACGAGATTGCATTGCGCGATCTCTCCATAGACTACAATGGGAGAAGTAGCTCGCGCTTTGATTGGCTGGGATAGCCAAGCCCCCGCTAGTTCAACCAATCAGCTCTTTTCTGCATTTTTACTATATTTTGAACTGTCCCGCCTTTGATTTTGATTGGTTCCAACTTCTCCATAGGCTATAATGGGTCCCTGTTGCTCCTATTCTGATTGGCCGAGATAGCCAAGCCCCCGCTAGCTTAGCCAATCAGCTCTTTTCAGCATTTTTACTGTATTTTGAACTGTCCCGCCTTTGATTCTGATTGGTCAATATTTTTCCATAGGTTTTAATGGTTCACTGTCGCTCGTATTCTGTTTGGCCGGTTTCTGCCGACCAATGAGAATAGCTTTCAGAATTTGAATTACTGTATTTCCTGGCAATTTCCAATATCCTAATTCTTGATGTTGCGCTGTTCTAGATTTTTGGAAAGTGTTTTTTTTAATGTATTTTTTATTTTTGAGGTTTAAGCTCTTTTCTGAGAATGTTTTCCGCCTTTATAAAGGCGATTTTTTTCGGAATCATACTCCATGCCGCACGGAGCTGAGCGCCGAGATTTCTGTTTTGATCTTCTGTACGCTTCCTCGCATGTTCGTTCTTGCTTCACTTCGCCTCCGCCGGAGCATTTAGACCAAAATAAACTAGGTCTGACTGTCGGAGCTGCCGAGCGCTGCAATGCGCCCAGGAACGCCTAAAGCGCGCCCACACCGCGCCCATTGCCCGCCCCTCCATGCGGGGCGCAGCTGAAAGTGGCGAATGATGCGCCTAACACCGCATCCCTGCGTCCGACAGGGGGATTCGGGACGGGAGGCGCAGGTTACGCCAAAAAACAGGCGAAAAGCTCGATCATACATGTCGCCCATAGTGTCTTTCGGATCTGTTCCAAGAATTGACATGTCAATTCTTGGTCCGAAAGACGCAGCAGGAGCCCTATTTAAAACTATATGGTGCGATCCTGCTGCATCCAACACGTATCCAAACATGCAGCTGCAGGCCCCTCAAAACCACGTCAGAACTGGACTGGTCCCTTAAAAAATGTATATTGCAAATGTTTTTGAAAATGTGAAAAAAGATAACTAAATTTCTAAGCCCCTAATGTCATAAAAAGTAAAAAGACATTTAAAAAATTATGTCAACCTACAATGGACATATGCTAGATGCTAATTATAAACTATTTTGAGTGGAATAACTATCCGTCTTACACAAAGAAATTTTAGAAGTTTGAAAATGGGAAATTTTTCTAATTTTTCACAATATTTTTATATTTTTCACGCGAAAACAATCTCTGAATCACATAGATAAAAGTATCAAAAAGTTATTGTCACAAAACTGGCTGTGTCGTTAAAGAGACTTGAAACTTGTCTCAAATGAAACAAGCCCTCATATGGCTGTGTCGACAGAGAAAATAAAAAAGTTATGGCTTTCGAAATACGAAGATGAACAAAATAAAAAAGGTTGGTCCTTAAGCCCCAGGCCTGAAAAGTAGTTAATGACCAGAACATTTTTTATTTTTTGCCTCCTTGTGTTTCAAAAGTTGTAACTTTTTTATTTTTTTCAATGACGCAGTTGGATGAGGCCTCGTTTAATTTGAGACAAGTTGTACTTTGTGGGGGAATAGTTTAAGTTCACTTAAAAATAATAATAACTTGTTAGATTAGGTTATTACGGTCGTGTGGATACCTAATATGTGTAGGGTTTTTTGTGTGTGTAATATATGCACAATTATTTTTTATTAAATATTTATTTTTATTTTATTATTTATTTTTTTATTCATTTTTTTTCTACACTTTTTATGTTTTTTACTTTTTTTTTTTTTTTTTTAAATCCCATGAAGGGATAACTATTTTAACATTTTTTTTTTTACACTTAGTAATGTATTCACATATTCATATATGCTAATACATTATAATCTGTATCAGTCACACAGTCTGTCCTGGTCACTGGCTTATTACACAGACAGTCCTGGGGCTACTCTAGGTACCCAGGGCAGAATGTGCAGCCTTTCCCTGGTCTTTCTTGGGTCACCGGGCGTTCAAATCACCCGACAGAGCAGGTAAACACTTTGATTGCGCTGCAGTGACGATCGGCTGCAATCAAAGGGTTAAAGCACCAGGGTGCGGAGGTTCCCCTGCTTCCCCGGGGCTTGAAGAGATGCTCTGGGATCAGGGCTGTGTAGTACAGCCCCGATCTCAGTGCTGCTGCGGCGCCGGGTGCCGCAAACTCCAATGTCTGCAGCGACGCCAAAAGACGTCGCTGTAGACGAACGACCTGCACCAGCCAACGTCAAAAGTCGGCGGGCGGTCATTAAGGGGTAAAAGCACATGAATGAACGCAACTGCTATCCTCAATAGAAAGTGATTTCCAGCTTCCAGCAGCTCTTTCTGATGTTGTATTTAAGGACTTCCTTTATTTGTATTAGTTTTCTGCTTTGTTCTCTTTAATCTTCATTTTGTATTATGGTGGGAGATATTTTGGGGTTTTGGAACCAATTATCAGTTTTACACAAAGTTATGGTTTCAACATACAACGACCATCCCAGAACCAATTCAAATTGTTATGCGTGGAACAGGGTGATAAAGACGGGTGTAAATTGAGGGCACAGAGGCACAAAATAAAGGAGTTAAAGAATTTGATCCTGCTGTGCCAGGGAAAGGGAAAAATACCATGAAGAGGACTCTATAGGGCACAATCCGTCTCGGACACACACTCAGGCCCCACCTCCTTCTGCGTAACTTGGAGCGATCAGGGGGTCCAGTACACCACAACAGCTCGGTTCTTAGGTTGTGTTCACATGACAAATACTGGTCGGTTTATTCGGCTGCGGGGTGGGGACGGCTTTTCTCCCCGATGAGCTGAGAAAATCCCTCCTCCTCCCCCTTTACATTCACTTGCAAATATTCCATCCGAAAACCAGAAAGAATGTGCATGTTGAATATCTGTAGGGCGGCCTGTGGGCGTTAAAACCGCCGGGTGGAAAACCCGTGCAGTGGGGACTGCTGCATGGGTTTTCAATAGAAGCCCGTTGTGCTCGTCTGCAGCCGGTTTTTCAGACGGTCTGCAAAACCACAAATCGTCTGAAAAACCGGCCGCAAACCCGTGCCATGGGTACATGCCCTTACCCCGCGTACACTACGAGCACTTACCCCCATACGGTCCACAACCCCCAACAACACATATACTGCTACCACCTTAAAGAAGGAATCTACGTGAACTCTTCGCTGCCACCACCTTTCACATCTAGAAAGAAACTGAAAATAACTGTATACTAACAGTCAGGTACAGTCAGAAGTAACTTAAACTTTTCTGAGACTTTTGGGGTTCGTTGGGGCAACAAGGCAAAACTATAAAAGTTTGAATATTTAATATAAACAAAAGGAACAAAACAACGAAAACACAGACCATTTCCAATTTGATCGGCTGAAGAACCTGGGCTGAGAAGCACAGCTGAAAAGAATCGGACAGACCTGTGCTTGATGCCAACTCTTGGATCTGACCCTGGCCTTTTGCTCTCAAAATGTTTTTTGGAATCTCCAAATCCCCACCCACCCCAGGTACATCAGGCTAGTCATAAATTTCAGCTTTGGTCATAACTCTTAAGAGGAGTCTCCTAGCCAGGTATTATGACTGCCAATATGAACTAAGCAATCTAGGCATACCAAATATGAATATGACAGATTAATAATTTGAGCTGATTTATAGTCCTGCGGTTCCCTAAAGCCCAAAACTCTCATACACAAGACTGGAGGTGTGACTGGGTTCTGGGGCCATAACTAGAGATGGGCGAATTTCCCGAAATTCGGTTCGTTCACTTCGCCTAATTTCCGGACAAAAGATAACTTCGTTCCGAATTACTTCGGGACGAATCACATTAAAAAACAGCTATTTCCAGGCTGCACAGAGCCTGCAGGGTGCTGCAGAACGTTGTGCCATGCTTAAATATGCAGAGGGAGCTTGGTTTGGTCTTCATACCATGTTGTGTTTTAGTATGACATGCAGATGACTGCCGCCAGCTCTTAGAATCGCTTCACTATAAAAAATTCCTGGGCACTTAAGAGGGCAAAACTGACCAAAAAACTGAAGGGGGAATGTTGCCTGAAAAAGTCATGCCAGAGAAAGCTGGAAAAAAACAAGCTGAGAGCTCAGGTGGCAACATCAGTGACAGAGTGTGGAGGTGACGGTGGCAGCCACAGCAGCATGAGGTCAGACAGCGGCACAATGACATTCTGGAGGTGGCAAAAACAGGAGTAAGCCACAGAGTGGCACTAAGAGACACAGTGTGTAGGTTACGGCATCAGCCACAGCAGCAGCATGAGGTCATACAGTGGCACACTGACAGAGTGTGTGGGTCACGCGCAGTCAGAGCAGCAGCATGAGGTCAGACAGTGGCACAAGACAGAGTGTGTAGGTACGGCAGCAGCCACAGCAGCAGCATGAGGTCAGACAGTGGCACAATGACATTTGGAGGGGGCAAAAACAGGAGTAGGCCACAAAGTGGCACAATGACAGAGTGTGTAGGTCACGGCGGGCAGCCACAGCAGCAGCATGAGGTCAGCCAGTGGCACACTGCCACAGTGTGTAGCTCACGGCAGCAGCATGAGGTCGTCAGTGGCACAATGACATTCTGGAGGTGGCAAAACAGGAGTGGGGGCCAAAAGTGGACACAATGACACGTTTGTGTAGGTCACGGCAGCAGCCACAGCAGCAGCATGAGGTCAGACAGTGGCACAATGACAAAATGTGTAGGTCACGGCAGCAGCCACAGCAGCGCATGAGGTCAGACAGTGGCACAATGACACAGTGTGTAGGTCACGGCAGCACCCACAGCAGCAGCTGAGTCAGAAAAGTGGCACAATGACAGGTGTGTGGGTCAGGACAGCAGCCACAGCAGCAGCATGAGTTCAGACAGTGGCACAATGACAGAGTGTGTAGGTCACGGCAGCAGCCACGCAGAAAGCATGAGGACAAAACAGGGGGCACAAGGACATTCTGGAAGGTGGCAAAAACAGGAGTTAGGCCACAGAGTGGGACAATGACACATTGGTGTTAGGTCCACGGCAGCAGCCACAGAAAGCAGCATGAGGTAAGACAGTGGCACAATGACACAGTGTGTAGGTCACTGAAGCAGCCACAGCAGGCAGCTTGAGGTCAGACAGTGGCACAGTGACAGAGTGTGTAGGTCACGGCAGCAGCCACAGCAGCATCATGAGGTCAGACAGTGGCACAATGACAACAGTGTGTAGGTCACGGCAGCAGCCACAGCAGCAGCATGAGGTCAGACAGTGGCACAATGACAAAGTTTAGGTCACGGCGCGCAGCATGACGTCAGACAGTGGCACAATGACATTCTGGAGGTGGCAAAAAACAGGAGTAGGCCAAAGAGTGGCACAATGACAGAGAGTGGAGGTCACGGCAGCAAGCAGCATGAGGTCGACAGTGGCACAATCACATTCTGGAGGTGGCAAAAACAGGGGGTAGGCCACAAAAGTGGCACAATGACAAGAGGTGGAGGTGACCGGTGGCAGCAGCATAGGGTCAGACAGTGGCACAATGAAATTCTGGAGGTGCAAAAACTGGAGTAGGCAACAGAGTGGCACAATGACAGAGAGTGGAGGGGAAAGCGCAGGAGCAAACAGCATGAGGGGGTCAGAGAGTGCGAAATTTACACAGTGTGGGAGGTCCCCAGCAGCAGCCCACAGCAGCAGCATGAGGTCGAGAGTGGCACAAATGACAGTGGTGGGGAGGTGGGTGGCAATACCAGTCCCTGTTAAGATGGTTGGTGGCAGATGGAGAAACTGTCAGCAGATGTGGGGGCATTAGGCGGGGGGCGGCATCAAATAGTGGCTGAGCAGATAGTTTGAACCCAGACTCATTTCTCACATTTTTGGGTGAGGCTTTCATGGCTGATGTAGTCTGACGCCTAAGGCATTGGTTGTGTGGAAATCCTGGCCGATCCACGCCTGATTCATCTTGACAAAGGTCATTTCGTTCCACATTTCCCGTGGACAGGGGTTCTCCTTGGGGTAACGATGGCCCCCCGCCGCACTGAACACACCGCTCTGATCCACACTACTGGCCGGGCGGACGCTTCTCCCAACTGCAAACTCGGCAAGTTGCGGCCACACAATCCAGTTTGGTGCCCAGTTAGTCCAGTGGATCTTCTAACTGTGGGTGGCAGAGTGCTGTCCAAGTAGGCCACCAACCTTGTTGGTTCGGGTCTGCTCCAGGCCCTCCTGCTGCTGGGACTGCCCTCCTCACTAGAGGTGAAGGAAGCTGCTCATCAGTGACTCCAGACTTAGGTTGCTGCTGACGGAGCTGGTACTGCTCCTACCCCACCCCACCTCCCCTGAGCAGCCGCGGCAGTAGTACGTGAGCACTGAAGAACCCCCCGGTCAGACCTGTTAGAGGAGGGACGAGGGCCATACATGGGCAGCGGCCAACTGACTACGGAGGATTTTCCTATAGTATTTGAGTTTGTCCTCCCTCTCAATAGCTGGGGAAAAAGGCTCCCATTTTGGACCGGTAGCGAGGGTCCAATAGGGTGGAGAGCCAGAAGTCATCCCTCTGGCGGATGCTGACTATTCGGCTGTCACTAGCCGAATAGTCAGCATGCTGCGGGCCATCTGCACAAGTGACTCCGTGGGGCTCCCTGTCTCCATCTCCACTGTATACTGCCACGGTGCTGCGGTCATCTGCCTCGTCTTCTTCATCTCCATTCTACCTCCTCCAGCTGCTCCTGCTCCTCCTCTCTTGTCACCTGGGTAGAAAATCCACTCATTTCACCAGACAATGCTTCTGCTCCAATCTCCTCCTCCTCACTCCCATTTCAGTCCCCACCGGACTCATGTGGCCGCGAGATGTAGTCGCCACGTCTCCAGCCCCCCTGCCCAACAGATTTTTCAGCATCTGTTCCGGGACATGAAGCGTGGAATGACGTTATTCATCCCGTAGTCCTGGCGACTGAAAAAATAACGGGGCCTCCTCGAATGGCCTCAACAAACGGCAGGTGTCACGCATGAGCTGCCACTGGCTTCGACATAAAGTTACACAGGGGAGTACTCCTGTTCGCCTGGGATCATCAAAAAATTGTTAATGGCCTTTCTCTGTTCATACAGTCGGTCCAACATGTGCGGGCTGGAATTCCAACGGGTGGAAACATCGCATATCAGAGTGTGTTGGGGAGGCCGTTCTGCCGCGCAACTCGAGGAGGGTGTTCCTGCTTTGTAGGAATGGATGAAGTGCATTGACAGTTTCCGGGCCATTTTCAGAATTTCTGAAGATCGATGGAAGACTTTTTGGAACCTTTTCACAACCAGATTGAACACGTTTCGCCATGCAGGGCGCATGGACCTTTCCCCCCTCGGTGCAGCGGGAGACACCATGTTTACTCCCATTGTCCGTCACCATAGTTTTGCAGTTGGCGCGGAGAAAGCCACACATCGATTTCTTGCTGCATGGGCGCGGGCAGTTCCTCCCCTGTGTGACTTCGTTCGCCGAGGGCAAGCCAGATGTAGAACTGCGTGACACCGCTGTGACCTACACATGTGGTATGATGGAGCAGTACTTTTGGAGGCTGAGATGGTGGTGGGGAGGAGGAGGAGGGGCGGACATTGGCGCAGGAGCCGCAGTTTGACAACGTGGAGGAGAAAGCGGTGTCTCCTGTCCAAGTTGTTGGTGTGGGCCCGGGCAGGAAGCAAAATTCACCCAGTGGGCCGTAAAGGGCATGTACTGGCCCTGACCGTAGTTACAGCTCCCGACTCCGCGCTGGGCCGTGCACCTTGGAACAAACCGATAAGCTCAAGGACTGGCCCACCCCTGTTCTACATATTTATGAAGTGCTGGTACTGCCTTTTGGAAAAGAAATTACGGCTTGGAATCTCCATTTGGCTCAGCACAAGCCCATTAGTTCTCTGAACGGTGCAAAGTCCACCATTTGGAAAGGGAGGGGCTGCAGTACCAACAACTTGAAGGAGCACGGGCAGCTGCTTTCACCTTAGGATGGTTGGACGCATACTGTTGTCTCTTTGCAATCGCCTCGCTGAACGACTGCTTTGGGGCCATGAGTAGCGAGAAGGGAGGGAGCATCTGGACCGGGGAGTGATGTCAAAGAGAAAACAGCCCCCTTCTGCAAAAGGTGGTGGAGCCTTGACTGGCTGCAATGGCAAAGCGTGCCACTGGGCGCTGCTGCTGCTGTTGCTGCGGCGGAATGGACCACCACATCTGAGCCACGTTTCTCCCAGCCACTGGATGGTGAAAGCTGCATGTGTTGACGCAGGGCCGTGGTGCCAATGTTATCTCCCTGGCCACGCTTTACTTTCTGCCCACAGATTATACATTATACCCATATTCCGCTCCCCCGGTGTCTTAGCAAAGAACTGCCACACCCCGAGTATCGGATTTTACCGCCAACGCTCCGCACTGAGTGACCCACTGCACCGCTGGGGGCGCTCGCTGAGCCCCTGTGCCGTTACTTTCTTGGACCTGCGAAGCGGGTTTTTCTAAACCCCCTGGCCGCTTGGCTCCCGACCCCACAAATGCTGCATCCTGCTGAAAGCACGGCCACACGACCCACTGCTGGCTGCGCCGCTGCCTGACGCGCAAAACTGACGCCCTCTTCTCCTGACAATGATGAAGCCCTTGCCTCACCCGACTTTCCCCAAATGCGGTCGGCTACTCATCATCTATTTGGGGTTTCATCGTCACTGCTGTCCTCATCACCCCGGTCTTGGTATTCAGAGGCTGACCCCTCACAACATGACCATCCCACCCCTCTCAACATCTATACTTTGCCGCCTAAATGCAAGAAGCAGGGGATATTGGCCCCATTTCTTCGCTGCCAAGTAGCTGCTGACTGCCCTCCTCAAATTGTTCATCCTCACTATATAGTGGCGTGAGCCCAGACCACATAGTAGATCTCTGGCTGAAGGAACCGGATGGACAGAGGCGGGTTGAGGGGCTTGTGAGGGCCGCTGACCCACTCCCGGGCCATGCCAACTAAGGGTTTGTGTCTGACTTCCACCGACTCTTGGCTGGGGTTGTCAGATGGGCATCTGGGGGGAAGTGGATGACCAGTCAACCAATCAAGAACTATTGGGTTGCTGAAGACCCCACGGCCGCTAGATGACAGCGGCCCGTTGTGGCCTCACCGATGTACCCCTGCTGCGAAGTTCCCCTTGCTGTGCTGCGACCTGGGCCTGGAATGTTTGTCCCTCTGCCAAATCGCAGGTGAAGAGCCTGCCACCTCTCTGTCTGACATACTGTTTGTTCTAAAATGTACAGACACTGTTTGATGAGATATCTGTATATGATAAATACACACCCTGCATTTGACTCCAAATGAACCCAGTAACAAGCTTGGTAAAACCCCTTTGGAAATTAAATTGCACTCCACAAATGGGCAGGGAAAAATTGACTTGTATGTGCCATTTAAAAACTCTGTGTATTTTACTGAATGTAAAAGCACAAACAGGCTTAATTAACCTTCGGATATGAATTATGCTCCAGAATGTCTTCTGTGGCAGTGAAAAACAATGTTTATTTTGCTGAGTACAACTGCAGAACAAAGCTTAATTAACCCCTGGATGTAAATTGCGCAAAATAATTGAGCAGCCACAAACTACTAGCTTTGTAGCGTGTTACAATTGCGTGTTTTCTACGCTACACAACAAGAGAAAAAAATTTTAATTAACCTACGCTTGTGAATTTATGCTACAGGAAAATTGTATTTTTTTGCGGTTGAAAAAGACGGTTTATTTTTTTGACACCACCGCACAAAAACAACGCTTAATTAATCCCTTTGGGTGTAAATTGGCAAAAGAATTGAGCAGCCACAAACTTCTACTTTGTAGCGTGTTACAATTGCATGTTTTCTACGCTACACAAAAGAGAAAAAATTGTAATTAACCTTCGTTGTGATTTTTGCTACAAAGGGAAAAATTTATTTTTTTGCGGGGAAAAAGAAAGGTTTTCTTGGAGTCCAACAGCAGAAAAACAACATTTAAAAACCCCTGGATGTAAATTGCGCCAAACAATTGAGCAACCAAAACTACAGCTTTGTAGTGTTACAATGGGTGTTTTCTACGCTTTCACAACAAGAGAAAAAATTGTAATTAACCTTCGCTTGTGAATTATGCTACAGGAAAATTGTATTTTTTGGTGGTGAAAAAGACGGTTTCTTGGAGTCACCACAGCAGAAAAACAACGCTTTAAATTTAAACCCCCGGATGTCATTTGCGCAAAAGAATTGAGCAGCCCCAAAAATGAAGTGGTATTTTGTATTGTAAAAACGCTGTTTCTTTAAATGAATACAACAGGAACTGGTTAGATCCCCCTTGGATATTCAATGTGCTGTGAGCAGATAGGATTAACATGTATATGCAGCTGCAGTGGACGCACACTGGACTTCAGATCCAATAACCCCAAAAAATCAGAATAGAATTTAAGGAAGCAGTCTCTGAGAACAAGCTGAGACACCCACAAAAATCGCTGTATAAAAATCATGTTTCTTCAGCAACAATCAGCCCCGGCAAAACACCTTCCCTGATCAGTACAGTGAGAGCGGTATGAGCTCCAGCGTCGCGCCCTGACTTTTATAGTCGGTGACGTCACAGAATCCCGCCGGTCTCTGATTGGCTTCCTCTCTGCACATGTCATGCAGGCTATGCCCTTCTTCCTCCCCGAGTGCTTTGCCCCATGTAACGCCATGTGCTCGCCGCCATTTTATCAATCAAAAGCACACTTCGTTCACTCGAAGTACCCCAAACTTCGACTTCGTTCAGAACCGAAGTTTTCCTGAAATTCTAAACGAATTCCACTTCGTAAGAATCAATTCGCCCATCTCTAGCCATAACCTCATAAGTGAGTTATGGGAAATATGGATTATGGCTAAGATTAGTTTGATGTTTAATTTTTCTATTGTCAGCTGCCATGTGCTCCAGCTATCAAATGTTCTCAGAGTTTACCTTTCTCCCACTTGTTCTAATTAACATGCATGCTGCTAGAAGGACTCACTAAAGGACTTTGCATGTTAAATGACCTCCTCACAGGCATCACTGCAACATTTCCATAAAAAGACATGATAAAATGACTGCAGCATGTTACATCATACAGAATATTAATGTACAACACAAGCCAACTAGAATTAATATCTGTCCCAAATGCATCAATGAATGCAGGAGTTTCATAAAAAGGCAGATGCAATGACCGCAATATGCTATATCACACATGATATTAATATACAACACAATTAAGCAAACTGGAATTAATATCTGACCCCAAAGGTATATTTTTCTCACACCTCCCTCTTATGATGTGGCATGAGAAATCAACTTACAGGTCATTTCCCTAGCCCATCTACATGACACACAATTTAGAGGAGATAGCCTTTCTCTCCTTCAACAAGGACCATCACCCAAAATCATGGTCTACTGCTTTACTGTGCCCTGTAGAAGTTGGATATTGGGACACTGTGGCCATAAGGAAATCAGGGGAAGTCATCCAACTTTCAATTTTCATATACTATGGACTGAAAAGCATCCACTGGGCGGCTGATATCACACATTGTAGTTATGGGTACATCAACTTTGCAATTTGTATCTAGAGGTTTACATACTACAGGCCCTAGTGATAAAATAACTGCAACGTTATACATCACACAGAATATTAATATACAGCACAATTAAGTCAACTGAAATTAAAATCTGTCCCAAAGGTATCGATTAATACAGGAGTTTCATAAAAAGGGATGATTCAATGATTGCAACATGGTACATCACAAATAACATTAATATATAACACAGTTATGCAAAGTAGAATTAATATCTGACCCCAAAGGCCTATTGTCCTCACACTGAGGGAACACTGTATGACTTTTTTGTTGATTGAAGATCCAATCAAACTCTTGCTGCCAAAGAGGGAAAATTTTGTGTAACTTAGTTTTTTGTTTTTTTTGAGAGGAGTTGTCCGGATCAAATCTTATGGTAAACAATATTTCCTAGAAATCTAATCGTATATCAAAGACCGAGTTAATACGTATATTTGGTTGGATTTACCATCACCTGGTCTGATCCTTATCTTACGCAATGCACTCGATTCAGTTGCAATGTGGAGTTGGTGGCTTCATTTGGCAAGGTACCACCTCTCATAATTGTATGTGTATGTGTCAACCTGGAATACAGGCAGTCCCCGACTTACATCGTTCCGACTTACATCCGTCTCCTAGTTACAAACGGAGACTTTTGGGGCATGACTGGGCGTGCTGATATCACACACTGAGTCATGCCCCATAATAACCAAGTGCCAGCATGCCACAGCAGCACATGAGATACAGAAATTGAGGTGAAATCTTCTAAACAGGGGCACAAATAGCAAAACAAATGTAAAAACTGTTCCCTGCACTATCCAAAACCCCCCAAATTTTTTTTTTGCTGGAGTTAAATTTAATAAATATACCTGTTCTGACTTACATACAAATTCAACTTAAGAACAGACCTACAGTCCCTATCCCGTTTTTAACCCGGGGACTGCCTGTATAGTTCCCCCTGAATTGTATAGCTACAGTTTTCCTCCAACAGTAGGAAGTGATTTTTGAGCTGCCACAGATTGGTAATTCACACATTTCTGCCTAGTGAATATCACAAGAATAAGATGAGGTGAGTATATCCATGAACAGGGTGATTGTACTATTTAAATGGATATACCCCTGGTTGACACTTATTTTAAGAATGTGGGAATATCTGGACACTCTCAGGCAAGTTCACGATACAAGGCTCTACAATGAAGTTCTATTGTCACTGTTTACTATGTTGGTCCCAGCAGTTGGTTCATGCGCTCTACAGCATGGATTAGCTGAGGGCAGGGCTAAAATCCCCTGGAATCTGAAGGCATAAGGTTGTCAAGTATGGTTTGAAGAGGTTGCTGAAATATTATAAAATGTAATTAGGATATAGACATGTTTAAGGGCCACATTACAGCAAATGATGAAATAGTGTATAAGTTGAAGTCTGATATACAGTTAGGAGCTAGTGAAATAGTTTTTCTAACATTATAAGTTTAATAATATTAATTTATTTCCCAGGTGAAAAAACAGAAATATTTAAAGAGCAAAGAAGAACAGAGAAACTTGGATTAAAAAAGGTTATGCCTTCAAGATAAGGATACTTGGGAGTTACAAGATATGCATTATGTCAACTCAAGAAATAGTTGCTACTGTGGTCACGTTGCAATGTCAATGTTAACTCGATAACAATGGTATAATTACAAAAACATCCAAATCTTTTATATATTTGGTTATTCACGTAACTTTGCTACACTTTTCTACTAAAGACTTCAATGCAATTTGCATATGACTGCAAATTACAACATGTCTGTAATTTCTTTTGTGTGTAATAGATGTTACATTACTAAGCCACATGCCTTTGACAGCCAGATCCTACCCTATGCACAACACCAATCCAACAGAAGGTTGCAGAATAACTTAATGGTCATGCGATTTGTATGTGACTTGATGTAATGTGAGTAAGGTTGCCATCCAGCTCTTGCTTTATACTCTTTATACTGTGCAAATAGATAGTAAACACGAACATTAACATTGCTTGTAATTTTCTAATTATTAGCAGGTACCTAATTAACATAAAGTCCTCACTGATGCTGTATATTTGATTGTTGAACATTGGCACATTAGTGGTTGGGAGCGGGAGGCACAAAAAGACCAAACCCAAAATACACCAAAAATTATATATTGTAAATCATTCGTACAAAAGTGCACTCATTACAAAAACTGGAAAATCATGTAAATATTCGAGGCCAAAAAATCTAATTGTACTCATTTATTTGCTGCTAAATGATGTCTGATGTTTTCAGTACAAAGTTTCTATAAATTCAAAAAGGGGTTTTGGCAGTGAAACTAAAAATAATAAAATTAAAAAATAAATACTACCGATTTTTGGACTCCCCCCCAGCGTTTCTGGGTGCGCTGCTCACCCTGTTGTTCACCCATGCATGCTGACATGAGAATACATCATGTGACCATGGAGTACAACCTCTACCTGCAATGGTGATATTCATAAGGATGTCATAGATGGAGCAATGGTGAGCATAAATGACAAGCAGCAAGGGATCAGTGTGGAATCAGTAGAAGGTGTGTAATGTTTTTTATGGTAAGCCTAAATTGATCATTTTTTAAATCTACCATAGTCCAGAAATAAATGATTAGTCCTGTTTTACATTATATTTGAATGTGTTAAAAAAGAGTGACCCCTTATATGTAGTAGTATGGATGACATCTCATTTGTTTTGTACACTCTGCCCTCTTATCTTGTTTTGGGAATTTTCGCAGGTTTTTTTGCGATCGGCCACCCGGCTTTAAATGTTATCTGTCACTGGATCTTATTTTAGAATTCTTTCTTTTACAGTAAAAAAATGCAGAGCTTACTCTAATTACCTTTTTTTAGTGGGGAAAAGACTTGAGTTCAGATCTTATCTGACATGAAAGAAAAATGTCAAGCACAGAGAGCACCCCCGTCCCCTGCCAATACTGTTAGCTTAAATATTAGATGTTGAACCATATTTCAAGACAGAGATCAACCCCTTATCCAATAAAAAGGTGGAGATATCTCACAATATATTCCTTTCCGACTTTTAAACAGTGATTATACATTTAAAGTTGAATTGAAAGTAAAAACAAAGGGGTTCATGGGTAGTGTTTAGGCCAAGGTTTATGGCACCTTGCAAATTTTTTTTATTCTTTTTACTGACTGTTGCATTATAAGATTCCCTATTACAAATAAACTCCTCAATATTGAAATTTAAGCACCAAGAAGGATGAGCCATAAGGTTATGCAAATAGATAACACAGCATTCATTATTAGGAACTGCAAATGATCACATTTTTAACCCCTTAAGGACCCGGCTTTTTTTTTTGTTGACAGGTTTTGTTTTTCCCCCCCCTGCCTTCCCCGGCCATAACTTTTTGTATTTTCCACCCAAAAAGAATATGAGGGCTTTTATTTTGCTGGACAAGATGTACTTTTAATGGTGTTATTCCCCTGAAACTATAGAAAATACTGGGAAACCGCAAAAAAAATTCCCCAAGTGGAACAAATTGTGAAAAAACGTTTTTTTGCCATGTTTGCGGGTTTTTGCTTTAGGGTGTTCGATTTTTTGGTAAATAAAAATTTTGTTATCTGTATTTTTCAGGTTGATGCTCCAAAAAATCCAAAAACATGTAGGGTTTTCTTTCTTGTTTTGTTTCCGTAAAAAAAATTCCAAACTTTTCTATTTTTTTAATTTTGCCCCGGGGCCCCAGTTTTGTGGAACCAATTAACTTTAATACGAACGTCAGTGGGGGGTAAAATTTTTTGCGGGCTGGGTGTACTTTTTTATCGCTAGAGTTTGGGAAAAGCTGATCTTTTTTGATCACTTTTATTTAATTTTTTAAATGATGTAAAATGACCAAAAAACGCAATTTTGGCGTTTTTGGAATTTTTTTTTTTTCTCGGGGTGTTTCAGAGAGGGATAAATGATGTTATATTTTTATAGATCCCACTTTTTCAGATGCCAGCGAACCAAATATGTGTAACTTTTTTTTTTTTTATTTTTTTTAACTGTAAAAATTGGGAAAGAGGGTGATTTGAACGATTTAAAAATTTTTTTTGGGGACTTTAAACTTTATTTTTTAATTTTTTTTTACTTTAAATTGAGCCAACTAGGGTGCTTGCCCTGAGGTGCATTTTTATACGTCTAATGCTTGCATAGACAATGCATTAGACTGTACCAAGATGGGGGTTTTAAAACCATTCCTGTCTGTGGAGGAAGTGGGGAAAAACCAGGACATGGGAGTGAGGGGAGCCTTCCAAGCTTCCCACTGCCAGCCCGGGGTCGGTCGTGCAGTATGTGGGCGCGCCGTCGCCTGAGGTTTCGGGCGCAGCCCCGATCTTATTCTTTTCAGACATGCACCACTTTCCCGCGGCTTGAAGGGTTAAATGTGCGGGTGGAGTGCCTTTTGCGCTGAATGGTGGGTGTTAGCGGCATTACCCATAGCACCGGCGGCTGTGCGGGGGGGTGCGGAGAATCCCTTGCAAACCCTTTTAGCGCCCCCTGGGACGTATCATATGTCCGGGGTCGTTAAGTGGTTAAGCCTCTACCTCCAGTCCTTTGCAGGTGGGAAGGACATAAATACCAGATTGAAAACAAAATATTTTTAGCCACATGAAGGTTCAAAAATCAGATTAAGTGTTGTAGGATGATTCCTGTTTTTGAATATGCCACTGAGCGAACTGAGAGGGCAAAATCCTTGAACTGAGAGACCTTGGTTTATCTTTCCGACTGTTTGCTACCCACCTACACCAAAATGTCAGCACTGTTCTTCATTTCGTGTTCCAGTGGGTAGGAGAACAACAACAGAAGTAATAGGCTATGTCTCTACTGCACACAAAAACAGCCGTTTTTTCAGTATTTTTTCATTTTAAAAGGGGGGGTTTCCCATAAGACTTCTATGAAAAAGGTTCTTTTGTCTCCACAGAACGTTTTTTTTGGGGGTCATTTTTGAAAATGTTTAAAAAAACACTGAGCGGGCAAAAAAATTTATTAGAGTGTATGGAAAGCGATGCACGTTTTTGGACACTTTTTGGCGCATTTCTTGGCGCGTTTTTTTTGCGTGTTTTTTTTCAGTAATCCATAACAATTAAATGTTTGCTTTTGCAAAAAAAACGACAAAAAACCAAAAAAAAAGAAAAAAAAATGACTTTTTTCAGGCAGTGGAAAAAAAAATAATTTTTATGAATTTTTTTGGGGATTTGGTTTTCAGTGAGTTTTTTTTTGTCCAATCCCTTGTAGACATAGCCTTAGTTTCCTCAATAAAATAGCATGCATGTTTCTTTTCCAAATTCCAAACTTTATGTGTCAAGCCTCTTTATATTGCCAAATTCTTATTAACTTCATAAATTAAAACGGGTTTGAAAGGGGAAGTTTTAAAATAAAAGCGCTAAAAACCATGGGAAAAAATTTGGTGCAGCATGATAAAGGGAAACTAATGTCTAGTATATGCACCTGTAACAGGGTAACTTTCAATTTCCCACTTCTTTTACATTATTATAGAGTTCTCCCCTTTATTTCTGTCTATGTACCTTCTGTACAGATGGCTGTCTCACCTTGCCTTTTTTTTGTATTATATCTATCAAATTGCCATAATCAAAAAATTCAAAACACTTTTATCCATTTCTTACAATTTAACTTGTATTCGTTTTTTAAAACATTTGTTTTTCAAAAAAACAACAGCGTGTATTTGACAGTCCACAATGAGGTCCCAATTTAATATCTCAACTGCATTGGCTTTAGTCTCTATAAGTCAAAAAACTTTTCAGATTTCAGGTTTTATAGCCTTCAAAAAGATACGCATCCCCTCAAAATTTTGGGAGGATTATGAGCAGTAACAAAAAAAAAATATATCACATGGTGTGCAGCCCAGGGGGCATCTGTCGCAAATTGCCTATTCTAATCTGTTAAGAGTGCCTAAATTTACTATTAAGTTTTTTTTTGTGTGCCTCTTTGACTTGGTTGGAAAAGATGGAGGGCGCAGCTTAAGGGGTCCATGGACCCTTAAGTGTTGTTTCCCGCTGATCTTAGGCTATGTTCACCCACCTTAAAATTGGAGTATTTCAGTCCATAATTACGGCCGGGTGTGCAAAATTACGGGGGAATAGTTCCCCAATATTACGGAATCACAGTTTCTAGAGAACTATGGATTTGTCTCCCCTCCCCGCTCGGGAATTTGGGGGGGACCGGCGTAATTGGGGAGTAATTTGCCCCCCAAATTAGCCCGGGGAACTAGCCTAAGTCTAAGGAGAAAAAATTAATATCAGGCAGGGGCAGCAGGACTTGGCTAATATGGGGCAGTGTAAAACACTAATGGCCTTAGTATAAAATGTCAGCGTAAGACGTCTTTTTTGCCTTTAAACAATCGATCCAAGAATACTTTTATTTTTCCAGACACTATATAAATTAAAATGAGCTTGATTTGTTGCTATGGGCAACAAGGACATTTACTGCTAGAAAGTTTTATAATAAAGCCAAAAGTTTTTTAAACATGCCATTGTTCTTTTTAGTTATAAGATGCGATTTTTGAAAAAGATGAAGGACGTTCCTCCTTCCCTTTACAATAGATTAGGCAAAAGCAGCACTGTTCATCATTTTGTGTCTCAGTGGTTGGGAGAACACCTAGGGAATAGTGACCACAATTTAATAAATTTTCCAATTATTTCAATAGGTATTTTGTGAAGACCAAAAAAATTGAATTTAGAAAGGTAAATTTTTTCTGGTTGAAGCCTTAAAACCCTATTGATGGGGAAATGTTTTGAAAAAACAAAAGTAATAAGTGGGAGATCTTTAAAAACATCTTAGGTACCCACTGTGAGAGGTACATACCTTATGGTAATAAAATAATTAGAAACAGAGAAAACCCAATGTTGATCAACAGGGTTGTAAAGGAGGCAATAAATAACAAAAAGAAAGCATTTCAGCTGCTTAAACAGGAGGGCAGTGAAGGGGCACTAAAAAGCTATAAGGAAAAAAATTAAATATGTAAAATAAAGATAAAAACAGCAAAGCTGAAGACAGAAAGGCAGATTGCCAAAGAGAGTAAAACTTAACCCAAAATATCTTTTAACTAAATAAGAAGTAAAAAGATTAAAACAGAAAATCTTGGCCCTTTGAAAAGTAGTGAGGGAGGTTTTGTAGAGAGCGATGAGGAGAAAGCAAACCTACTCAACACTTTTTTCTCCACCGTATTTACCGAGAAAAATTACATTCCTGTTGATGGGCAGAGGGATGAGATAAACTCCACCTTAAATGTTTCCTGTCTAACCCAGGAAGAAGTGTAGCTCTGTCACAAGAAGACTAAAATAGACAAATCACAGGTCCTGATGGTATATACCCCCATGCAGACTCGGACTGGCCCGCAGGGGAGTCGGGGGATTCTCCGGTAGGTCCCGAACTCCAGTGGGCCCCAGAGGTAATCCTGCCTCGAACGCCCAGGCCCTGTAATATTTTCATGTACAGTAGCTGTAGGGTGGGCTCCCAAGATCAACTCCCGTGTGGGCCCGGGGCCCCCCAGTCCAACACTGCCCATGTGGAATTAAGTAATGTGATAGACAGGCACCTATTCATAATATTTATGGTCTGTATAGTCCCAAAGGATTGGCGCATAGAAAATGTGGTGCCAATATTCAAAAAGGGGTCAAAAAGTGATCCAGTGAAACCATAGGCCAGTAAGTTTAACCTCTGTAGTAGGTAACATTATTAGTATTATTATTATTATTATCATTTATTTTGGAGCGCCCTTGATTCCAGGGCGCTGTACATTTCCGGCGGGCACATAAATAACATTGGTCAAACAATTACAAAGTGACAATAAGTGACTGACAACTGGTACAGAGGGAGAGAGGTCCCTGCCCGCGAGGGCTTACAATCTACAGGGAAGGGGTGAAGAGACAGAAGGTGAGGGGCAGACATGTAACATGTTTGAAGGTTTTCTAAGAGATGCTATCCTGGAATATCTTACTAAAAATACATTAATAACACCGTTCAAGCATGGGTTTATGGAACATCGGTCATGTCAAATGTAACGGGTGAGCAGGTAAAGTGGGTGTGTTCTGAGGGGGGGGTAACAAAGCGGATGTCGGGCATCTTCACAGAGCCTTTGATTGTAAGGATGACTTCCATGATGGCTGCCAGGTGCGACTTCAGAGCAGACCCCAGCAGTGGCAGCTGACTAGACAGGTCAGAAGTGCCAATGCTAGGCATCAACAGGAATAGGAACAAGATACAGCAGACTAGGTGTAGAGACGTGCAGGTGCAGAACAGACATGGAGACAAAACTAAACAGACATGAAGGTCAAACAGATGCCTAAAGGGAAGGCCTGATGGAGGACAAGGTGCAAAACATAAATAGGTAATAGCTAAGACAAACCAGAACACAAAGAACATGACAAGAAACAAAGCAGAGACACAAGATAGGTCACTGGTTAGGAACTAAGGCACAAACTGACAAGGCAATAGCAGACATATGACAAGAACTCAGACCCAAGAACATGACTAGGAAACTCACAAAGACTCAGACAGCCACATAGCAGCAGACCAACAAACAACATGCAGGACGAACATGGCATGGAAACCCACAGACAAAGAGTCAGACAGACCCATGACTTCAGACCAACAAATAACATACAGGTTCCCACAAGGACAGCAACAACAGACAAGGTACAAACATAACATCACACAACAAAGATCAGGCAGAGAGTGTGGGAAGGAGTAGGCTTATAATCACACAGGTGGAAGGCGATTGGCAGAAGAAGCCCAACTGCACTGCACACTGTGGGAATAAATGAGAGCACAATGTGACCGTCACCCTCTGTAGAGCAACAAGGAAATAGGGCAGCAGCCAAGATGGAGGCGCAGCATTGGAAAAGCCACAGAGCAAATGCAAATGGGTAGTTCACGGTGACAGCGGCACCGCAACAGGAACCGGATCTGTGACAGGAACACAGACACGTCTGTCTGTTTGCAGCAGGGGCCGCAGCATAAAGACAGGATAGAAGCAGGAACACGACCATGTCCACGGCCAAGAATGGAGACAATAGCATGGACCGTGACATCAAACTAATCGCATCAGCTTCTATGAGTAGGTTAGTTCTAGACTGGATCAGAGTGAGGCATTGGACTCATATATCTAGATTTTTCTAAAGCATTTGATACTGTGCCACATAAAAGGTTGGTATGTAAAATGAGAATGCTTGGACTGGGTGGACTAAGTTGGTAAGTAACCTCCTTAGTGATAGAAAACAAAGGGTGGTGATTAATGGTACATACTTGGACTGGATTCCTGTTACTAGTGGGGTACCACAGGGGTCAGTATTGCTCCCTATTCTCTTTAATATATTTATTAATGAACTTACACATGGATTGTACAGTAGAATATCAACCTTTGCAAATGATACTAAGCTCTGTAAAGTAATCAACACAATAGAGGATACTGTTTTACTGCAAAGGGATCTGGATAAGTTGGAGGCCTGGGCAGAGAAATGGCAGATGAGGTTTAACACAGATAAATGCAAGGTTATGCACATGGGAAGGAAAAATCCATTCCATGATTAAAAGGAAAAATGCTGGGTAAAAGTGACATGGAGAAGGACTTGGGAATCCTGGTGGACAGTAAACTCTTTTTGTAGCAGTCAGTGTCAGGCAGCAGCTGCCAAGGCAAATAGGATCATGGGATGTATTAAAAGGGCATAGAAGCACACAATGAGATGTAATAATATAACAAGTTATAGGGCGACATGTATGAATGGGGTTGCACCAGAAGTCTGGCGTCTTTTTAGCCCGAAAACTAGTGCAGCCCCATTCGCTGCATTTTTAACCAGAAGCACTCCAATATCAGGTGCATTACAATGCACCTGCAGCACTTTGTAATGTGCCTGAGATGGGGCTGTGCCAGAGGCATGTCGTACCACAACGATTCTACACATTTATAGCTTTAGTACGGCAAATCCAGGCACATTACTGCTGGAACAGATAAACTACCTTAAAAGTGGTTTACCTGAGCCAGAATTGTTGCTTTGTAGCTATAAAGTGCTAAATCTATGACCCGCAGTAGAACAGGTTCATTCTTCGTTACAAATGCTCGCCAAAAAAATGGCGCCTGGGTGCCAAAAATCATACATATAGCCCATAGTGTCTAGGATTCTGGCAAAGGGTTGTTTATCCAGGGATTTATTCTGATTGCCAGATTGGAGTCGGGAAGGAATTTTTTCCTTAAAATTAGGAAAATTGGCTTCTTCCCCATGGCGCTTTTTGCCTTCCTCTGGATCAACACTACAGGACAATACACTGAACTGGATAGACGTCATCTTTTTTCGGCCTGTGGACGATTAGCATCAACATTCAGGTAGGGCAGTCTGGGCTTCAACAGAGAGAGATAGGGATACTGCAGGTAAAGTCTATGCCTGGGTTTATTTAAATGGCAACAGAAATAATACAGCTTTAATTTCAGGCTAAACATACAAAACAAACCTGCTCGGCTGAGCTCTAACTAAAGAAGGAATGGTCCTATACCAGAGACACACAGAGTGCCCCTGTACATGAACCAAACAGAAGTAACATGTGCTACTTACAACATAGCTTTAGCTTTCCACCAGCAGCACAAAAGGCCTGCAGGGTCAGGCTTTATGGGGCCTGAAGCCAGCCTCACCTGGTACGTGGGGGTAGCCACCCACCCATCACTTTGGCCACTCCAGGAAAAGACCGGCCCGGAATAGTGGCTTGGAGCCTCTATACTAACACTAAGAACACTAAGATGACTGACACACTGCCAGTCTCCCTTCACCGAAACCAGGCCTTTCGGTGATACGTATCTGTTCATGTACTCCCTATAGCCATATAGGAGAGTATTCTAGGGGAAATATATCTTCCCTCAATAACACCGCCTTGTTATTGTCTCACAGGCCTTACAAACTATGTAACTGGAAAGACAGAAATGTGTGCATGGAGGCGAACCTTTGCATGGACAGATTGTCTGATTGGAAGAATGGCATGTAGTGATCCATTCTGTACTGCAAGTGAAATTGGATGTCACATCCCAAGCCTGGTGAGGCATACAGTGTCGACATAAACCATCAGAAGATATTTGTACAATATTGGGCTATCAGACAGATGTCCAGCAACAGGTGTTCCACTGATCTCACACCACCACTCTTAAAAGTCTATCATGGTGCACAGCAAGATGGCAATGAAAGCTGGAATTAAGGTCTATCCTCTTCAGCAATGAGTGCCACATTTGTTTTAGATGCAGTGATAGCCAGAGATTGGTCTGCAGACCACATAGGCAATGCCATGCAGAGGCCTTTAAAAAGGAAGGTCACTACTCCCAGCAGTGGGATGGCATAATGTACGGTAGCTGGACCCCCTAGCATTTATTTCAGGTAAAATAACAGCTCAGTGTTACATTGATTTGGTTGCAGAACCGGTAGTATGGCCATTTCACCAAAGTGTTCCAGAAGCCGTTTTTTAACAGGACAACAGCAGGCCGCATATTGCTTGTGCTACTGTGAGCGGCCTGCATGGCCTAATCAAGCTACTATAGCCATTTAAAGGACCAGTGTGTTGCTCTATTTCCCCTGTCCAATCATTGGCCACGAAAGGGTATTTTAACAGGCACCTCCACTCAAACCTTTGCCAGACTTTTGCTGCACTGTAGTGATTCCTGAGTTAGCTTCTGTGAATGTCTTTCTGGATTTGACCTTTGGTTTTGTTTTCTGTTTATACTTGTACTCCACCTGTCCTGAATTCCTACCTGTGACCTTGACTAGAACCCCACCTGCTCTGACCTTCCACTCACAACTTGACTAAGTCTATGCTTTATTCTCCGGTACCTTGCATGCATGCTGGCTGCCACCACAAGGGACCTTGTTGGGGTTAGCAACCTGTGAGTGTCCTTGCAGCGGAGTCCAGGATCCCTTTCAGGGGTTAAAGGTGAAGATCATATAATGTGAACCTCACCCTCCAAGTGACTGTAATAAAATGTACTATTCTCACCACCCATCTTACTTAACTCAGCAATATTTGAATGGGTTATCCCTAGATATTGGCGAATCGATTCTAACGAAGTGAAATTCGTTTAGGATTTCAGGAAATATTCGACTGCACGAAGGCGAAGTTCATGGTGATTGACGGGAACGAATCGTCTTTTTTTCTAAAATGGCCGTGAGCACATGGCATGACATGGGGGAGAGAACTATGGGAGGAAGAAAGGAACACCCTCAATGTCCTGTGCAGACATGAAGCCAATCAGCAACCAGCAGGCTTCTATGATGTCACATCCCTATAAATATGGCAGGCATGTTAAATTCTGACACTTGTCAGTGTGTCTCCTGTCACAACCATCTATCTGCCGCAGCACTATATTGCACTCTGTGCAAAACGAATCCATTTTTTGAGCTACTGGGGTGAAATACCTTCGCAAGTGTGTGTCATATATACACCTGTATCCAAACCAGCATTTTTTATTTTGTTTGTTTTTGTTAATCGGGCATTCTCCATAAAATCCAGGGGATGTGTATTGCTGCCCCATACACACCTAAATTACATCTGGTTCACTGTTTAGGGTATTTTATTTTATACCAAGGTTTACTTTCTCCTATTGTTTGCGGGGGAATTTGAGTCAAATACAGGGTGTGTATTTCTGCCCCATACACTCCTGAATTCCATCTCATTCTTTCCGTAGGGTATTCTATTTTATACCAAGAGTTTCTCCTCATGTTTTGTGGGGGAAATTGAGTCAAATACAGGGTGTGTGTATTTCTGCCCCATGCATGCCTGAAATCCATTTCGTTCATTCTGTAGGGTATGTTATACCAAGGGTTAATTTCTCCTCATGTTTTGTGGGGGAATTTGAGTCAAATACATGGTGTGTGTATTTCTACCCCATACACGCCTGAAATCCATCTGGTTCATTCTGTAGGGTATATTATACCTAGGGTTAATCTCTCCTCTTGTTTTATAATAATAAATAATAATAGTCTTTATTTACTTATTCAACCACATTTATTGAACATATTGCATACAGATACAGATACAGAAGTCATTCATTGCAAAAAGGTAACTTAGGACAGAATTGGAACAGCAATGAAAAAAGACAATGTCATGAGTCACGCTTATCGAGACTTAAAGGCAAAGATTGCTATAAACATGTATGTGCCTACAGCTAGCAATAACATGCCACAAATATCAAATGGGGAATGGGTGGCTGGTTAACTAACAATCTAAGTCATAGCGATCACATGTGTTACCAGCAATGCAATAATACAACCCTGTGCATAAACCTTGTAATATAGTAAGAAAACTGAAAGAAAAAGGAGAACCAAGAAGAACAGGCTAAACGGCTGGCTCATCAGCTACACCCCATCTCCACAGCAGAAATAAGGAAGGGGAAAGTCCCCCGGCTCATCCTCCTCCTCTCCTCGCACCACGTCTCCCTCTAAATCCTCCCTCTCAGACCGGGGATGATCCATTCAGGAGCAGGTTGAGTAGAGATCCGACCCGCAGAAGACAATCCAGTCCTCCCAAGTACGTAGATATTGGCTATAGCATGTCGGGGAGTCATTCCTGAACCCCTTCAGACGCTGAAGGGCATGTACCTCTCGAATCCAGTCCGCTATAGTTGAGGGCACTGTGGAAAGCCAGAGTCTCGGGATGACTATCTTGGCTGCAAGGAGCAGGAAAACCAGAAGATGGGATTTAAGAAGGGCGGTGGGCAGAGTGATGTCAAACAAAAGCAGAGTCGCAGGATCATTTTGAAGTTTAACCCCCGTGGTTTGGTGAATGATACGAATCACTCCCCTCCAAAAAGGCTGAAGGGACTGACACCCCCACCAAATGTGAGACATAGTGCCCCTCTCCTTACCATACCTCCAGCAGACCTCAGGGATGGAGGGAGGGAAAAGAGTTAAGCAGCACTGGCACCCGATACCACCTGGTAATAATTTTATAGTTTAGTTTGTGGGCCCTGGAAGATACCAAAGATTTATGAGCCAGCTGAAATGCCTTGGACCAGTCATCCTATCAACCTACCTCTCCCAGCTGAGCTGGAAAGGCAACTTAGCACATGGCTGAGAGTTAAGCAAAAGCTTGTACAAGAGGGTCCTCTT
Organism: Phyllomedusa bahiana; assembly: GCA_025379985.1. Lineage (NCBI taxonomy): Eukaryota > Metazoa > Chordata > Amphibia > Anura > Hylidae > Phyllomedusa > Phyllomedusa bahiana. The sequence continues at coordinate 30,884 of JAODAL010026209.1, forward strand.
TCCCGAGTATCTTCCAAGACACCACAACTCAAAGGTGGTGAGAGGTCTGTGCACCACAAATGTTCGTTTCCACTTAGAGTATAAGCTACGCAGCTGGTATTAGTGAAGTCGCGCAAAAACCCCTAGAGTTGGGATTGTCAGCTCGCAGAGCTTCGTAGTCCCTCAAAGCATACATGATAAGAACCCTATCGAGAACTGAGGAGACCGCCCCAGGCCCCATTAATCGGGATAGAGCTGCGGAGAGATGGTCAGGGACATCCGGGTTACCCAAAAACGGAGTGCATGGGCCGCCCACCTTAAACAAACCCATCTCAGCAGCATATGACCTGAATATCAGGACCGAGTTTGAGCAATCAGCGGGGCCAGAGTGAGCTGTCCTCTTGACAGCATTGTGGGCGGCAATCAAGGAAGAGCTGCAGTGGGCACTCCATACAACAGGGTCTCAAAGTGCACCCAGAGTATGATGGAGCCATCCCTGAAACAATCCAGGGTTCTCACAGCCACCGCAGCCAAATAATAGGCTTGGAAGTCTGGTAATGAAAGACCCCCTTCGCCCTTGGTTCTAGTTAGCGTGGACTCCGCAAGTCTGGGTCTACCCCACGCCCACACGAACTGGGACACCGACCTGCGAAGAGTTTTAAAAAAGGTCCTCGGAAGCAGGATAGGGATCGCCTGAAACAAATATAATAACCTGGGCAGAATGTTCATTTTCATCATGTTTATAGGTCCTATCCACAAGAAATCCTTTCTATCCCACTTCAAAAGATCCTGTTTGATCTTGGAGATTAGGGGAGCAATATTTAGGTCAAAGATCCTATCTGGATTCGAGGGCACATGAACCCCCAGGTACTTGAAGGAGGAACCCTCCCAGGAGAGGGGGAAGGCGGCCCTCAAGGAGGACAAAGCGGTCTGCGGAATGTGAAAGCCCATGTCGGAACTCTTTGCCATATTTATTTTGTGGTTACTGTAGCGACTACATTCTTCTATTACCTCCAAGGCTGAGGAGAGGGAGGAGGCAGGGTTTCCAAGGTATAGGAGCAAATTGTCAGCAAAAGCCGAGCATTTAAAAGAGTGACCTCGTACCTGTATCCCCTGCACTCTAGGGTCGATCCGCAGCGCCCATAGCAGGTGTTCCATAGCCAAGATGTATAAAATGGGAGAGAGAGGGCATCCCTGCCTGTTGCCATTTCCAATAGTCAGGGGAGCAGACAGGACCCCATTAACCCTAACCTGGGCTTGGAGAGAAGTGTATAAGGTCATCACTCTGCCTCGCATAATCTGGCCAAAACCCAGCGACTCCAGTACACCATATAGGAATGACCACGCAACCCTATCGAATGCCTTCTCGGCGTCCAGAGACAGGAGAAGGCACTGGATGTTTTGGGAGCGAATATGGTGTATCAGGGAAAAAGTTTTAAGCGTATTTTCTCTCGCCTCCCTGGAGGGAACACATCCCACCTGATCCGAATGAATAATTGCGTTGAGGAGCGTCTGTATTAATAAGGGAAATAGGGCGATAATTCTGACACTGCGAGGGGTTCTTACCCTCTTTTGGGATTACCACAATATGGGCCCGCAGAAAAGCCGGATCGAAGGGGGACCCCTCAGAAGCAGCATTGAACGCCCGTAGGAGAGGCCGAGACAACTCAGGATGAAGGGTCTTATAAAAAAGAGCCGTAAACCTGTCCGGCCCAGGACTCCTGCCAGAGGGGAATGATCTTATAGCTGCGGCCAGCTCCTCCTCGGAGAATGGTTCCTCCAGGGAGGCGAGAGACCCCTCGGGAAGGGGGAAAAGGGCAGTCCTGGCTAGATAAGATTGAAGAGAGGATACCTGGGCCTTTGGAGAGGGGAGATTATAGAGCTGGGAATAGTACTCATGGAAGACTTTTAGAATGTCATCCATTAAGTGGGCAACATGACCTGTCGAGGTTTTGATGAGAGGAACAAATAAAGCGGCCCTCTTATCCCTTAGTGCACGAGCCAGAAACTTACCTGGCTTATTGCACCAGGTATAAAAAGAGCTGGAACAAAGTTGTCTATACCTTTTGTGCCTCCACCCCATGAGGTGCAGGATGTCATGTCGAGTCTGGATGATGGCTCTCAAGTCCGACTCCAGTCCCGACGCTTTGTGGTTCATTTCCAAGGAGGCCAGGCGTGTCAGAAGGGCCCAAAGTTTAGCAGGAGCCTCCCTTTTAAGGCGTGAGCCGTGTTTGATCAAAACCCCTCTGAGAGTGCACTTCAGCGGCTCCCATTGAATTTGAGGGGGAGTTGGATCGTTCAGATGGGCGGATAGGAAAGTGTCCGTTGAACGCTGTAAGTCCTGCAGGCAGAGAGAGTCCAACAGGAGCGTTTCGTTCAGTCTCCACGCAAAAACCTGTCTGCTATAGTGTGGCAAGGCCAGATCACAGTGAACTGGAGCGTGATCGGAATGGAGAATGCTGCCTACAGAGGCCTACACCCCACAACGGTGAAGGGAATGTTGTGGAAAAATATAATCAATACACGTATAGGAATTGTGAGGGATGGAGAAGAACGTGTAATCATGATCTTGAGGGTGCAGAAACCTCCACACGTCTACCAACTGCATATCGTGAAGCAGCTTTTTAATCCTATTGAGGGTATGATAAGGCATCGATGACCGTCGCACCGAGGTGTCTAGGATAGGGTTTAGTGCCAAGTTCAGGTCACCCCCCCAACACAATCTGGCCCTGGGCAAAACTCAAAAGATCGTCTAGCGTCTTAGCCAGGAATGACAATTGCCCTGTGTTGGGTGTATATATGTTTGCCAGCGTATAAATCTGGCCTTGTAGACTAATTTTTACAAAAAATGCTCTAGCGTCGGCATCCCGATAGGAGTCTAGCATTGTGACAGGTAGCGATTTATGGAAGAAAATGTCCCTTCCCCTAACCGTAGCGGAAGGACTACTGTTGTGGCACCAGGCAGGGAAATACCTATTACGGTAGGATTGGATACGCGAGGAGAGGAGGTGGGTTTCTTGGAGGAAAACAATGTGTGACTTCTGCTTGTGCAGGTGATATAGAATCTGAGATCTTTTTTCAGGGGGAGTTAAATCCCTTCACATTAAGGGACGTGAGACGTATGTTCGCCATGTGGATTCCCAAAGAGTGAACTGATAACAACTCCCCCAGTATTCATAAGGTGCAATATCCCAGCGAGCCAGCCAGAGAACCAAAAACGAACAAGTGGTAAGTAACATGCAATAAAAAAAAACAGCCTAACAAAGAAAGGCCAGGTAACTAACAAGCGCAGATATCTAACTGCAGCAGCCCATTGGGTAACCCCAAAGGCCGAAGCTACACGGGGGATTTGCCGTGAAGAGAACAGAGAATAGAAATACAGCATGAAGGAGCTGAGGAAAGAGAAAGAGGAGTGCATCACCACGAGAGATCCACAGGGAATCCCAATCTGGAGATAACTGAGAAGTATACACGGATGGAGGCACTCCCACCAGCACAGCCCCCCAAAGGAATTGGGTAAGCAATGACCGAGATAATGGCGCAAAGACCAGAGCATAAAGGCTATGAAAGAAGTGGAAGCACCAGAGGGGGACCTCGGGACCTCTGGGGCAGCAAGGTGGCTAGCTGGGTACGCAGCCTCTGAGTGTCCTGTAGTTGAGGAGTGGCAGTGGCCGGATCCATGGATATCGCCGAGGGCCAATCTGTGCCACCTCCGGCAGGTCCAGGGAAGAAACAAAATTGGGCAAGTCCTCAAGTGAGTGAAAGATGAGTATTCAACCACGATGGTTAACCTGGAGTGCAAAGGGGAATTCCCACCTATACGGTATATTTTTAGCTTGGAGGGCAGGCAGGAGGGGCTTGAGCACTGCTCTCATACGCAGAGTGCGTATTGACAAGTCAGGAAATAAGCTCCGATGAAGGCCCTCAAACTCTATCCGTTGCATTAGTCGGGCTTTGCGCATCAGCTCTTCTTTAACAATGAAGTGGTGGATCCTACAGATAATGTCCCGTGGTCGGGCGGGATCCAAGCTCTGCGGACGTAGAGCCCTATGGGCCCTGTCAAATTCGATGAAAGTCTCCTCTGGTTGTCCCAGGATGTAGTTAAACAATTTGGTTAAGTTGGGGGTGAGTTCACCTGGTTTGACAGATTCTGGTAAGCCCCGTAGCCGCACGTTGTTACGACGACTCTGGTTCTCCAAGTCGTCCATATGGGAGAAGAGCTGGAGCTGTTGCGTGGCTTGTTCCCTCAGGGATGATTGCAACGAGGAAACCAGAGTAGTTGTCAACTCTTGAACTTTTTCGAGCTGGTGGACTCGGACTTGGAGACCTGCGACGTTAGATTGAACCGAGCGTAGCTCCTGTCTCCAAGATTTCTGCATCTCCCTTGCCAGAATATGTAGATCCTGCTTGGATGGTAAAAATGAGAGAAGCGCGCGAAGCTCCGGGTGCGTCACCAAGGTGTGTGCTGCATCTTCAGACGGGGGCAGATTCGGCATCTGAGAAGAGTGCGCCACCACAGGCCGGAGAGGAGAGGATGGCAGGGGCCCATGAATGTCCCCCTGGCGCGAGGGGCTAATGCCCCAGGTAGGTGAATTGGAGCTGGAGGCCAAGGTAGCATTATCGTGGCACGGGCTGCCCACCTGGGCGCAAGAGCTTACAATCTATTAGGGTTTATGGGTGAGACAAAGGGTAAGAAGTGCTTGGTTTACAATGGTCCAGCCATGTTTCATAAAACTTGGATGAACCTTCCACCCTGACAGTAGGTCTATATACAGATAAATGCCTGTGAGTGCCCAAGTGTAGGGAGTGACAGAGATGTGTGATAGCTGGTGGGGGTTCGCAATTAAGGATCTTGGTAGGCCAGACTGAGAAAATGTATTCTCCAGGCCCTCTTAAATCTATGAGGGTTACGAGTGTGAATGATCGCCCGCGGTAGCATGTTCCAGAGTACTGGTGCCGCACGTGAAAAATCTTGGAGACGGGCATGGGAGGTTCGGATGACTGAGGCATGTGGTCTAAGAACATCAGCAGAGCGGAGAGCGGGTAGGGTGGCAGACAGAGATGAGGGAGGAGATGTAGGGGGGGGTGCAGTGCTGTGGAGTGATTATATGGGTGAGAGTGATTAGTTTATGCTGTATTCTGTACTGGATGGGCAACCAATGCAGCAAGTGACACAGGTTAGAGGCATCAGTATAGCGGCTGGAAAGAAAGATGAGTCTGGCTGCTGCATTACGGACAGATTGGAGAGGGGAGAGTTACAGTAGTTAAGATGAGAAAGAATAAGAGCAACAATGAGGGTTTGAGTTGTTTCCATAGTGAGAAAAGGACGGATTCTGAAGATGTTCTTGAGGTGCAGGTGACAGGAGCGCGTAAGGGGTAAGGGGTTGGATATAGGGGGTGAAGACAGGTCAGAATCTAATATAACCCAAAGACAGCATGCCTGCTGTCTAGGAGTTATGGTGGTTCCATACACTGAGACAGAAATAGCAGGGGTAGGGGGGGGGGGGGGGATTAGTAGATGGTGGAAAGAGGAGAAGTTCAGTTTTAGTGAGGTTTAGTTTAAGATAGAGGGATGACAGAGACAGTGGATAGACAGTGGATAGACAGTGTTTTGTAGCAAGGCAGGAGTGATGTCACGGGATGAGGTGTATAATTGGTGTCATCAGCGTAGAGATAGCACTGGAAGACAAATCTGCTGGTGGTTTGTCCAATGGGGGCTGTGTAGAGTGAAAAGAGGAGAGGACCTAGAACCGATCCCTGAGGAACGCCAACAGCAAGAGGAAGAGGAGAGGAGGTAGAATCGGAAAATGAGACACTGAAGGAGCGGTTGGAGAGGGAATTTCAGTCAAATACAGGGTGTGTGTATTTCTGCCCCATACATGCCTGAATTCTATCTCATTCCTTCTGTAGGGTATTTTATACCAAAGGTTAATTTTTCTTGTTTTGTGGGGGAATTTGAGTTTACAGGGTCTCTATTTCTGCACCCCACACACCTGAAATCCATCAACTTCAGACTGTGGGGGTATTTTAATCTGTGGCCAAGAGTTAATTTCTCCACTTTTTGGAGAATTCTGTTTCAAATCCAGTGTTTGTGTATTTCAGCCCTTAATATATCTCAAATCTAGACAGTTCAGTCTCTTGGGATATTGCTATCTGTGGCAAACAGTTAATTTTTTCAGTTATTGTGGTGATTCTGTTAAACTCTGATACATGTAGAGCCCCTCCAATACAGTGGAGAAGGTGTCATCAGTAATTTTGCATTGACGTCACTAATCATTTTGCCCTTCCTTTGATCCTTCAGTGTCCGCTTTCACTTGGTCAATAATCCATCATTGCTAAAGCCAAAAAGAAACAGGAGTTTTATCCCAAAAATAATAAGTAAATGGAATATTTGCATGTCTTCTGTGTTTTGTATCCACTCCTGCTTTTGGCCACCTTATCACCACACAATCCTGATGCAAACAAAGAACCATGTCATACTAGCCTTACGTCTTCTCCAAAGACACAATCGGCTTGTGTTTGTCCTTTTTTATTCCTTCTGACAGATTAAAAGAAGGGGAAAACCAAACATAGTGGCAACGTCAAAGAGTGGTGGAGGGTGGAAACAGCATTAGGAAACCAAAGGCTGGTCGACTGAGAGAGTGGTAACTGGCAGCAGCATGATTAGGCCACAGATTGGCATAATTACACAGTGTGGAGGTGGCGGCAGCAACAGCAGCAGCATCAGGCCGGAGAGTGGCACAATGTCATAATTTTGAGGTGGCGGCAGCTAGGTGACATAATGAGGAGGTGGCAGCAACAGCAGCATCAAGCCAGAGAGTGATATGGTGACATATCCTGGAGGTGACAGCAGCAGCAGAATGAGAAGACCTGAGTGGTGAGGTGGCAGCATCAGAAGGCTAAATAATGGCACATTGAAGAGTGGGGAGGTGGGTGGCAACACCAGTCCTTAGTTAAGATGGTGGGTGGTAGAAGGAGCAGCTGGCAGCAGTTATGTGGCATCAGGTGGGTGGCAGCATCAGAATAGTAGCTGAGGCAGGTAGCCAGAAGAATCCAGGGTACAGGTTCTGCTCCAGGTGCTGCTGCTGGTGGCTACTTAAATCACTAAGGGGTGAAGAAAGCTGCTCATCAACAATTGCAGACTCAGGTTGCTGCAGATGGAGCTGGTACTGCTTTTACAACCCCAACCTCCTGAAAGAGCCTGAGCAAATGGCACGTGTCACGCATGAGCTGCCACTGGCTGACATAAAAATTACATAGTGGAGTATTCCTGTCCGCTTGGATCATCAAGAAATTATTAATTGCCCTTCTCTGTTCATAGATTTCTCTCTGTTTTACTCTGTTCATAGATTTCTCTGTTTTGCTCTGTTAATAGATTCATCTCTGTTTTGCTCTGTTCACAGATTTCTCTGTTTTGCTCTAATCATAGACTTCTCCCTGTTTTGCTCTGTTCATAGATTTCTCTCTGTTTTTTCACTGTTTATAGTTTCACTGTTCTTTTCAGTTCAAGGAGGGTGTGCTTGGTGGTTTAGGAATGTCTAAAGTGCTTGCAAAGTTTCTTGGCCAGTCCTCTGAATGGTGCAGATTCCACCACTTGAAAAGGGAGGGACTGCAGTACCACCAAGTTGGACAGGAGCACGGTCAGCCTCTGCACCTTGTGATGGTTAGAGGCATACTACTGTCTTTTGGCAATCGTCTCAGTGAATGACTGCTGACACCATGAGTGGTGAGGAGCAGGAGCATCTGGACTGGTAGATGATGTGAAAGACAGACAACTCCCTTCGGCAGAGGTGGTTGCCTTGACTGCCTGAAATGGGAAGCATGCCACTGGGTGCTTCTGCTGCGGCAGGATGGACCACCACATCTGAGATAAAGTTCCTTCCCCCGGCCACTGTATGATGAGCTGATATGTTGACGCAGGGCTGTGTGCAATGTTGGTCCCCATGCACACGCGTTTACTTTCTGCACCATATGATTTACATATATCTTTTTGCTCTTCAGTGTACTCTGGCAGATGGAAACTGGCACACTGCGAAGTAGGTGATTTAAAACACAAATGCTCGCATGATGACTGTTCCACTCTGCCTATTGGAGGCCCACTGTGCTGCCAGTACTCTTCTGGATACCTGCAGAGGTTGGATGGTCTCAATCGTGACGCATGTTTGGTCCAGACCTCGCACTCCTGCCACCCTGCTGACTCCCGGCCACACTACCGACTTGCCAGCTGCGCCACTGCCTGACGTGCAAGCTGCCGCTCTCTTCTCCCGATGATGATGATGGCTTCCAGGGCCGGGACGACGGGTAGTCGAAGGTAGGCACCACTTAGGGCACCACTTTATCCCAGGCAGAAAAGGGGGCGCAAAGAGGCATGGAGTGGGCTGAATTTTCCATTTGGGGGGCACTTTATGCCTTGTTTAACTAGGGCACCAGAATACCTTGACCCAGCCTTTCTTTGCTTAACCCGGCTTCCAGGTGCATCGCTACATTGATTAGTGTTTGCCTGTCACCGGCTGTCCTCCCAACGTCTTGCTGTACAAGGCTGACCACTCGCAACATAAGCCCCTCATCACTACTTGCTTGCTGCTTTGCAAAAAGCAGCGGATGTCTTCCCACCTCTTTTGTGCCCAACTGTCCTCAAAAAGTATGTCCTCACTGTATATGGCGCAGAGCCCACAGCACAAGTAGTTCTCTGCTGTGGGAGCCGAACGGGACAGAGGCAGGGTTTAGGACGGTGGGGGCCCTGACCTGCCCCCAGGCAATGCCAACTAAAGGTTGTGTCTTACGGGAAGGACCGACTCATTGCCGGTTGTCAGATGTCATCTGGGAGAAAGTGGATGACCTATCAAAACCATTCGAGAACCGTTTGCTTGGTGGTCAACACACGGCCCTAATGACACGGGAAACTCTGGCCTCGCTAAGTGACACCGCTTTGACGTCCCCTTACTGTTTCTGCAACCTGTGCCTGCTCTAGGAACCTACTATTGCGTCCATTGACATTACCTTGTCAGGCTGTTTTTCCACTTTAGTTATTTGGGCAGTTTTGCCCCCTGTAATTGCCCAGAGAAGTGAAATGGGAAGCGATTCTAATAGAGGCAGCTGTCATCTGCATGTTATACTAAAACACAGCATTGTATTAAGACCAAACCACGCTCCCTATGCATATTTGAGCATGGCACAATGTTCTACAACAGAACTCTCCGAAGCCAGGATATAGCTGTTTTTTACCCCATTCCCGTGAATAAATTCGGGTCAAAAGGATTTTTTGCAGAAAAAATTCTTGAATCTGGCGAACCGAATTGAGAAATTCACCCATCTCTAGTTATCCCCCTTAATTTACAAAAGAAATATGTGTTGCAAAATTAAATCTGGCTAGTAGGGTTTTGATAAATCATGTTAATAGAGGGAATGTACAAATAAATAAAGAGCTGTAATAACAAATACTTTTAACCCTATCACTGTGCCCCAACTACAAGTTGAATTGTTTTACACTGTCCTTATTTATAGTACTTGTATAAATACTTCGCTATTCATATCGTTATACTTCGCTGTGCAATTCTATGCTACATTCTGCAGTTTTATATACAAAATATATTTACCTTCTGTTCCTCAGTTGGCTATTAATCTGATAGATTTTGTCTAATGAAAATAGCCCTTTTTTTAAGTACTTAACCCCTGGTAATCAGCTGCGATCACTGTGGGAAGCTACATCTGGCGACCTTCATGGAGCATTACCTGCCAGCTATTCCTATGATTAAACATCTATGTATCATGTGATCCCAACACGTTCACCAGACAGTAAACACTCTGGCATTGTAATCTTCAGACTGCTCTTTAGGGAACTCAAGTGACAAGCCCTCATCCTTTTTCCTTCTAATCCCAAATAGGGCTTTAAAGGATTAATTGCTGGAGATTGTTTATTTTGTAAAGACTCTAGGCACCTTTCTGACTCTGCATTAAAAATTCAGAGAGTTGAATATTTTCAGCCAGAATGCGTCAGTTGAATGATTCTCCTGCCGAAAGTTTTTGATCCCAGCCATGAGTACATTTGTTTTTAATAGGGAGAGGGAAAAAAAAGCCACTGCCAGACACCTCTGGAGGCAGTTGTATTGTAGGAAAACCAAAGAATGGAGAATTTAAATTCAACATGCGCAATCGTACCATCCCTCCCACTACAATGTCCAATCAAATCAGCAATTAGACAGCCACCAGTCCCACAAGTATTGCTGGGTTCATTATATGTATGAGGAGGACCTTAAAGAAGTTTTCTCACCATGCTGTTTCACAAACAGCTTTGGAGTCACACTGCCCGGTAAGGCTGTGGGTGGTTTTATATCAGTGATTAACATATTAACTAGCTGTGCGTTACAGAGACATAAGTGCAGGAGATTTAATCTGTATAAACAAAACTACAAGTGCTCCAAGGAGTGAAAACAATTGTTTATTTATATAAAAAAAAAAGCTAATCATGTTAGAGATAAAGTCTCTGCTCCCTTCAACCATAGGTACGTCACTCCCTGCTCTCTCTCTCTCTCTACTTATCAAGGGAGAGTATCACGGTAACCAAAGAAACTTGTGTGCACACAAAGCAAATAAAATCTCTCAATGTATTTAGAAAAAGTCTTCATTTACCATTTCCTTCATGTTGAAAGCTAATCTTAATCTTAATCTTTAACCCTTTAAGTGGGTTTTCTCACTACCAAGATCATAGCTAAACAAAAGGGGACCGTAAACATAAATAACTATCCAATATATTTGTATTTTGCAAATGCTATAGTTTAGAAGACATTCCATAGCTTGTGCCTCTTAAGTGCTTTTTCTCACTTCCAAGGTCGGGTCCTGCCCCCTTCAACAGCATTGGTTGCCGGCTCTTCGGCATCATTTCTCCCCATGGTCAGAATCTTGGGAGCACGCATTCTAGCACAAGCTCCCTATTCCCTTCTTCGTCTGTCTCATTGTGTCTTACTTATACTCCTGTGTAATTATTCAGGGCTATTGCACATTGACTGATTAAGTTCACAAGGTCATCAGTAACATGAGCATGCTTAGTTCATTGTTTGTCTAATCAATGATCGGAGCGCATATTGCTGCAGTGTTTCAGCTTGGGCTGCATACACATGCACATTAGACACCATGGGCTCCATGGACTTTATACCAGTCATGATACAAGCATATGGACTGTTGGGAAGACACAGAAGGACTGTTATTAACAGTAGGAATTCTTCCTGCTATTTCATCTTCTCCTTCCTATCAGATTAGATGTGAAGCAGTTGCTATGCAATCACTTCAATCAGCTTCCAGGACAGTTGCTGTGCTATGCAGCTTTGGCTTCTTAGGGTGGAGTTGCTAATTGCTTGCATTCCTCAAAGATCCCTGCTTTTGGCAGCAGGTTGTGGATTATATTGTCTGTCCCGTGATACTGTGTCTAGTAATCTGCTGTGCATTCAGTATCTAGAAATCCAGAATTTTGATTATTTGAATACCTTGTTCTCTCTAGTCTTGCTTTGTGGAGTTAATCTTGGTCAGTTTGTTATTTCTGGAGTTTTTGTATTTCTCCATCCTTATCTGTGTTCATTTGCTGTGTTTAGTTCTGTTTGTTTCTGAGTCCCAGAGTCCTCCAGTTTGTGTAAGGATGAGTTATAGATTAGGAGTACCTTAGGGATATTTGCAAGAAAAGAGAGGGTCAGCAGTGTCTGGTGTTAGGGCTAATGTTAAGAAAACATCTGTAGAGAAATTAAGAAGTAGTTAGGATCAATTTGTGATCTTCATCCAGATTGTTAATTCATGGTGCCATCCTTATTTGCAGTCATCCATTGTCTGCCTCATTGCTTTTCAAGCTCTGTCATCTATTGTTGAGTTCCTCTTTAATATTGCGCTTGATATGTGGTTTGTATTATTGTTTCCTGCAACTGCTTTGTTGACTGCAATTCAGCTCTATTAAAGGGGTTGTTTTACAATCACACAAGCTGTCTCTTCCTCGTGAGGCTTTGGGTGTTTCTATAGCAGTGATTAGGATATCAGCTCCATATTCACAGGTCTTTTAATTGCACTGACATGAGAGCAGGAGATGTTTATTTTGAGCTCTAAAGCGCTCTGCTCTATGGATAACAAGTAATTAGGCTCCTTTGTTAGTTAGAGATACCACACTCTTCTCTCAAGATGCCGGTGTGCAACCAGTGCTGATGTCATTGCCTGCCTTCAGATGCCGACCGGTGTGCACTCAGGAGCAGATAAATCTGTCTAATCTCCTCAACAAAGCTAACAAAACGCAACTGTATATTTGGAAAAAGTCTTCAATTACCTGTTTCTACATGTTGAAAGCTAATCTAATAAAAGAGAGAATAATGTTTTATTACAAAGGGATCTGGATAAATTGGAGGCCTGGGCAGAGAAGTGGCAAATGAAGTGTAACACAGGTAAATGCAAGTTTATGTACATGGGAAGGAAAAATCCATTCCAGAAACACAATGGAAAAAAGTGACATGGAAAAGGACTTGGGAATCCAAGTGAACAATAAACTTAATTGTAGCAGCCAGTGTCAGACAGCAGCTGCCAAGGCACATAGGATCATGGGGTGTATTAAAAGGGGCATAGATGCACAAATTACTGGTCAGACCACACATGGAGTATTGTGTACAGTTTTGAGCACCAGTTCACTGGAAATACGTTGTAGAGCTTGAACAGGTACAAAGGCGGGCAACAAGAATAATAAAAGGACTGGGTGGACTGCAATACCCAGAAAGATTAGCAAGATTAGGGTTATTTAGTTTATTATGTCGGGTGAGATAATAAATATGTTTAAATATATTAAAGGTCAACATAGAGATCTCTCCCAAGATTTATTTATACCCAGGACTGTATCCAGAGCAAGAGGGCATCCTCTATGCCTAGAGGAAAGAAAATTTCTACATAAACATAGAAAGGGATTCTTTACTGTAAAAGCAGAGACACTGTGGAAATCTCTACCAGAGGAACTTATCATGGTGAATTCACTAACATAGTTCAAAAAGGGTCTGGATGCAATTCTAGAGTGTAGTAATATAACAAGGTTTAGTGACTAGGATTCTGGAGAAGGGGCATTGATCCAGGGATTTATTCTGATTGCCAGATTGGTCAAAGAGTCGTGAAATAATTTTTTCCCTAAAATGAGGACAATTGGTTTCTACCTCATGGGGGTTTTTGCCTTCCTCGGGATCAACACTATAGCGCAATAGGCTGAACTGGATGGAAGTCTGTCTTTTTTCGGCCTTACAAACTATGTAACGATGTAACTTTATTTGCAGTGAGACAACCCCTTTAAGGTCCTAGGGGTATTTGAGTAATGGGTGTCACTGACAGGACCCAGGAAAAGTGACTGCTATAGGTGAAACCAAGTTCTGTTGTCTTGTGCCAAGTAACGTTGATACAAGGACATCGAGAATCATTATCTGAGGAGGACAAGCTGAGAGAATATTTGCCCAGAGTTAAAGTGGAAAGCTGCCCTGAGCCCTACTGCAAGGCATATTTTCCTAAATAAGCAAAGTGAGTGGAAAAGGAAAACTCATAAAAAATGCTTGATGGTCATTTCTGGTCAGGTCTGGTCTGATAAGTGTAAATATTACACCAAACAACAATTTTTTTTCTAAAGTTTTGCTTCCTTGAAAATTTGAGGTGATAATGATAAACTCATTCGAGCTAAGTGGATATATAAATTCTGATAGGCTGTATCATGTAGTAATTTTGAGAAACATGAGGATAAGTTACTGATTATGAACCATTTAAATGTTACCCGCAGCATTAGCTCCACTGAAAAAAAGTGTTTTCTTGCTGATGTTCATTGGTACTCAACATCTGGTGCATTCTGTGTTAATGTCCCGCAATAGTCAGCTAGCTCTGATGGATTCCAGTAGCCTTGATAAGACTTTTCCATTGTGGCAATATCTTGGTAAAACCATTCGCCATGTGTCATCACCGACTGCACCAAGATATGCAGGGAAGAATTCCAAATGTGAATGCAGAAAATGATTTTTCGATTATATCACTTCATCACTTTATAAGCTTCAAGAAGATTTTCAACTAATTTGATTTAGTTTTGTGCTTGATAGATGCCAAGGGATTCCTTGAATGATTTCCAAGCAATTTTTTCAGGCCCCACCAGCAGCTTTTTGAAGTGCTTGTCATTCATGATGTGTCATATTTGTGGACCAACAAAAATGCCTTTCTTAATCTTGGAAACATTTGTATCAAATAATGAAAACCTTCTGCTTCCCTGTTCACTGGTTTCATAAAATATTTCATTAACCCGAGTATTATGTGAAGTGGAGGCAGAAATATCATTGTTGGATCCAGAACTTCTTTATGTGCGGCATTTTTCTCCCCAGGTGTCAACTGGTTATGGCTTGGCCACTTTCTTCTCGTGTAATGTGACTGCTCAGTACAGCTGTCCCATTCGCAAATGAAACAGCAGTACTTGGAATATCCGAGCTGCAATCCAAGCAGCAGTGCCACTTTTTTAAAAAAATCTCCACAGATGTTTCAGTTGTAGTTGCTGTACTTGATATGTTTCAACAACAGTTCCATATTTCATATGTTTCTTTCAAGTGCGCAGTATACTGCAAGGCCATACTGGACTATAGACTGAACACAGTAGGAGGCAACACAAGCCCCTGTGCTACTTGGGAAAGGGAAAACAGGTGAAGATAATTAATGAGCAGAAGCTCACACACCCATTCACCAAGGGAGCAACTGAATGATAAAAAAACTGCACATTAAAATACCAATTCAAACCAGTATGCAAAAAAGCATGTGTGCAGTATAGTCAAAAGGTATTGAAAGATGAACGTTACCATTGTGTAAAAATACAGCCTTGAGGCTTGTAAGGAATTCCCTGTATCATATACATATATATAATCATATACATATCATTAATAAATATGTATCTTTACAAACATATACTGTACATATACAATCCACCCTCTTACTGGGTTAGATTCGAGAGGTTAGGTGCAAGAAATGAAAGACACAAAAGTAAGTGTATAAAATCTATATTGTATAGCATATGATATTGATTTATGGTTATTAATAAATTATATGGATATTGGGATGCAAAGGAACAGAAGGAAAGTAAACAACAAATGTTACATAATACTACACAAACTAATACCAATAACAGTTACAAATCCCATAACAACATACAATGTTATATTACCATCCAAGGCCTTCACACACTGAGTTCATGTGCAGTGCGCTCCATGTGAGCCACCTACTGCCAAATAGCAGGCTTGCCCCAGTTTGCTGGTTCCTCCCAGTAAGGAGCCCTTCCAACAGCATGCTTGCCTCTTTTATACCCCATCTCCAAGACCATATCTGCCCCCATTTCCCATGAGGCCTGCAAACCTTTAGTCTCTACCTTCATGATGTATCCCCTTTCATCTAGAAGGCTGGGCTTATCAGTCAGGTTTTACAATGTTATCCTGAGCCCTATTGTATTACCTTAAATTAGCACATGAATGACATCAGGTACATTCCAAGACCAGTCCAAACTGGTTCATGTGTGACTCATGCAAGAGCCTTCATCTTGATTGTGCAATTGAAATACCTTTATATATATATTATACCAAAATATACCTCATTATAAGTATTTCATTGTTCAACATTCTGTATTTCTTGCAGGCTTAACACTGATGAGTCAATAAAGAGACACTACTGTTTTGGGTTCATGCTCACAGCCCAAAGCTGGGAACAATCCATCAATGTTGGTGCAGAAGCACAGGTTGTCAACCTGTGTTGACTCATCTTGGTGGCTTTGAAAGACAGAAACTTTGTACCAGGTGACAGCAAACGTTATCCTTGAAGTCTTGAAACTAGTAACTCTGCATTTGCTTTTGACAAACGTAAGTTCTGGACCAAGTCATTCAGTTCTGGCTGTGTTATAAAGTGAGGATCACCAGACATATATGGTTCAAAGTTTGAATGAGCATTGTTCATCTCTGACCCATGGACTGCAACATCTCCAGTGGCTACCTCCTGTAGGCTCCATGTCTCTGGTAGCTCTCGTCCTGGAAGAGTGTCATCATGTGGCACTGGTCTCATAGCTGAAAGCAGATTGGGATATTCAATGGATTTTTTATTCTTAGCAGAGAAACCAGAAACATTAGATAGACAGAAGTAGCAGTCAGTCACATGATCCTTCTGTTCCCGCCATATAATTGTGACATCAAACACCATTGGCTTGCAAGAATTTCTTAGCCAACCTCTGAGATTAACAGCACATTTTGCTCATCTGATGTGAGGAGCTCAGGATTTGTCTTCTTCACCAATCTTACATCCAAAGTACAGTTTTTAGGTTTTCATAATGAGAGCTATCATGATGCATCTTTGAGGCTTAAGCTTGTACTTTCCACCATGTAACAGAAGGTATTGTGAATGTTCCAACATTAACGAGACATTTTAGCTGTATCAGATTGTACTCTAGTAGTTTATTGCTGCTTAGATTTTAAATAACTTGCAGAATTGATGCAAGCAGATTTTACAGCCTCTGCAGGCAGCATCCAGACCTGTCTATCTGTGCCTATTCTGTAACAATTCCACTGAAGTTTTGCAACTACAATAAAATGCAAGGAATTCATGCCTTTGCTTGCCTATAAAGAACATAAGAGAACATTTAGGGCGACATACATGAGTTTTGGCGCCCATGTGCCATTCTTTTGTGTGCATTTGTAGTGTACAATGCGCCTGAATCTATGAAGCTGTTCTACTGCAGGTTATAGATTTAACACTGTCTAGCAACTAAGTGACAATTCTGGCTCAGATAAACCACTTTTAAAGTGGTCTACCTGTTCCAGCAGTAATGTGCCTGGATTTGCCGTACTAAAGCTATTAATGTGTAGCTTCGCACGGTTGTAGTAAGACACGCCTCCAGCACGCCCCCCGATCTGAGACACAATACAAAGTGCCACGGGCACTTTATAAGGCGCCTAATTTTGGAGTGTACCTGATTAAAAATCAAGCCAACAGGGCTGCGCCAGGTTTTGGGCTGAAAAGACGCAAGACTTCTGGAACAGCCCCGTACATACATGTTGCCCTTATTGTGTAAAATATATGAACAACCTTAAAAAAATATGGAAATAAAAAACGCTGAAACAGAAGATTTCAGAGAAAATAGTACGTGACAGGAGAATTTTTAGGTGATTTTCACGATTAGCAGTTCAAAATACATAAAATACACCCTGTTTTCCTTTCATGTATTAATGATCTAGTATAATCTTATTTATCCCTGTGGAGAGATCAAAAGAGGAATCATTATGTCATTGCCTACTATTTGTAATGAGACTAAATAGAGATAAGTAGCAGTTAAAGTAAAACGAGATTAGCCTGCTCTGTCATACAAAAATTTTCTCTCACAGCTAGAAAAGGACATTTCTATATTATTTAAATTGCATAGGACTGCTGAAATAAAAAAATGTCAAAAACTATTAAAAAAATAATAATTTTCCAGGAATATTGGTTCTAACAGAAATACTCCTTTCTTATGGCAGTGTCCCTTTAAAGTTAGTGGCATGACATCCAGAGAGACCAAACATATGCAGTTTCCCTAGTAGAAAGCCTCCGAATGTATGTAAGTGGGGCAAGCTATATCAGAGAGAAGCCTGTTAGAAGCCTATAGCAGCATGACCAGATGGACTGTGAGACCATCACTTTCCCATAGCCAAAACTGGTCAGACCTCTAGCAGAAAAGACAGCTCAGAAAGGTTGTAAAACTTGGTAATAAATGTATCTGTCCAATTGCAATGTCTGTGTTGTCCCTTCTTTTATGCCAGGAATAGCATGGACCACTGCAGTGAGCTTCAATGGTCTACACACATCATAATGAACTTGCTATCCTGTAGCGAACAAGTGCAACAATGTGCTATAGCTATGGGCTAAACAGCAAATCTAATAGCACGTTACTGTTAAGAGCTTTCACTTAGCTTTTTATTTAAATGTCCAGACTTGCACACTATAAGGCATAAATGGATAGTTGAGGTTGGGGTATGGAGCTTGGTTGTCTTATTGTTATTTTATCTCTAAACTCTGTTTTCTATATCCAATATATACAGTGAATTTACAACCTAAGCCTGATAGAAACCTTTGTGTCATCATCAAATATATGTATTTTTCTATTTTATTTAAACCACGGCTTAGTCGACCCTTAGGAAGAACAATCTCTCAAAGAAATGTTTTACCTTGTAATATTTTTTCATTTTTTCGTTTCACAGAATTTCTTCCCACAGCCTTTTGTAAGATGGATTATGGTGTTCTGTAACTCATGTGCTAAGCAGTCATGCCCTCATCCATTACTCCCTGGTGGAGAGAGTTCATGACTATACATTCCATTATGCCCAGGGGCCTACACTGTGGAGCAAGGGCAGCATAACAAAATCAGTATACATCCTGTGGATCCCGTGATTGATCACATGACCCCTTAGATGTTGCTTACGGAGTCTTATGAGAAAATGTGTAAACATCAGAGTACATGACATCCAAAAAAAAAAAAACGATAATGCTCTTTGGTGTAGACATAAAATTGTAAATAGTTAAAATAAAAACATAGTAATAAAGTAAAATGAATTTTAGACATGAATACTTAGAACAATTCCAGACATGCTGAACTGCACATATTCAATGATGTCAAAATGTACATAAAAGAATGGCAAAACCATTAAAAGAACGTATTCAAGTAGTATCAATTTTTAATTTGGAAGATTGAAAATTGGGAGAAAGTAAAACAAAATCTGATGCAAAAATGGGTTAAATACTTTTGCTACCAGGTAAGTAAAAACTGCAATGGTTAAAACTGAAAAATAGCATAAAGTCACATGGCAGCTGTATGTGTGTAAATAAAATATTTCTGTGAAAAAAAGTTATATTATTCACACCCAAAGTTCAGTTTTGTCTATTTGGTCTCTGCATCAGTTAGAAGATTATTAAACCATGATGTCCTTTTGTAATGTATTATTAACATAACTGATGACTAACTATATGGGATACAAAAAGAGCAGTCACACTGCAGGAGGAACAGTTGCCTTGGTATCTTAATCCCTTAAACCGAAACGCCTGAAAAGTAGTTAATGACCAGAACATTTTTTTTGTTTTTGCCTCCTTCCATTTCAACAGTTGTAACTTTTTTATTTTTTCAATGACACAGTTGTATGAGGCCTCGTTTTATTCGAAATGACTTGAATTTTTTTTCAATTTTTTTATAAATTATTTTGTTTTTTTACATTTTTTTTTTTTACACAATTCACATTTCACACTTAGTAACTTGTTAGAGTAATTCTACAGATTATTATGGTCGTGCGGATACTTAATATGTGTAGGTTTTTTTGTACGTGTAATGTATGCACAATTATTTTTTATTAAATATTTATTTTTATTTATTTTTTTTACACTTTTTTAACTTCTTTATTTAAATCCCATGAAGAGAGAACTGTATTACTTTTTTTTTTTTTTTTACACTTTGTAATGTATTAGCATATTCATATATGCTAATACATTATAGTCTATGTCAGTTTGACACAGGCAGTGATCAGGACAGCTCACAGTCTGTTTGTCACGTCAGAGTAGGTGCAGTGGGCCCTGACTGCCACCCAGCACACTGTCCCTGCCTACTTGGCGTGCTGCCCTAAATGGCAGACCCCAACTGGACGACAGTCCCTACTCTACTATGTGCAGGGCCGTCAGGGAAACACGAAGTCAGCAGTCCGGGTCGATAACGGTAAGGGTACGCCAAAGCCACGAATCGGAAAACCAAGAGAATAACGTAAGTCAAGCCAAGGGTCAAAACCAGGAGGTAACGTGGTACAGAATCAGAGGACGAGAGCGAGGTTAGGAATCAAGCCGAAGTCAAGGTAACAAAGTAAACAAGCAAACGGGGAAACAGGAGAAGCACAAAGGGGAACCTTTCACAGGTAAAGATAAAGCAAACTGAGCTGGTTTAAATGAGCCGCCCGGACACCGCCCCAGCAGCTTATTGGTGCGGCCTCCGGACTCCTCTATTGGCCTGAGTTACACACCCTCTGAGCTGACTTGAAGCCTAGCTGTCAATCCTATCAGCCAGGTTCCTCCCTGGGCGTGTCACTCGACTGGAGGGATTGACCCCTGTAGCACCTTGCTCTTCCACGGCAACAACGTGTGCCGTGACACTGTTCTTATCACTGGCTTCTTATCACTGCTCTAGGTCCCCAGGGCTGACTGTGCAGCCGTTCCCCGGGCTCTGTCGGGTCATTGGGTGTTCCGATCACCTGACAGAGCAGGGAAACTCTTTGATTGCGCAGCGGTGACGATCCGTGGTAATCAAAGGATTAAAGCACCAGGGTGCGGAGGTTCTCCCGATGCTCGCAGGAGCTGCACTGGGATCAGGGCTGCGTAGTACAGCCCTGATCTCAGTGCTGCTGCGGCGCCGGGCGCCACAAACTCCGATATCTGCTGCGATGCCAAAAGACGTCGCTGCAGACGAACGACCTGAAATGCCTGACGTCAAAAGACGGTGGTCGGTCGATAAGGAGTTAAAGGGAACCTGTAATATTGAACATGCTACCTGGTCTGCAGGTAATATGTTGTACAGCAGGGTAAGCTGAGAAGTTTGTTATATAATTTTGTTTGGGAAGATTCAATAGATTCAGTAATTTTATTCATTTAGTTTACTGCTTATTCAGGCTTAAGGAGTCCAGTGGGCGGTCTTGTCAGTGATTAACAACTACCTCTGTATGCACACTTATACCAGAAAGGCTGTCAATTACTGATAACAATACTTACTTGACCCTTTAATCCAGAAGAAGCAGTAAATGAAATGAATAAATTACATATTCTTCTGAATATTTCCCTGAAAAACCATACATCAACCTGCTCACCCTCTTGCTTCTGCAACAAGAGCATTCATTTGCATGTGTTGATATAAATCAATAATACCTTTGATACAAAGAAAATTGATAGAATGATCTACAGTGACAAAGTTAGAAGTGCATCAGTAAATCAAAGACATGTAATGCAAACTCCATTAGAATCTTTGAGAGACTCCTAACCCAACACCAAATCTATGAATTTATGCCACATATTGTCCACACAATGCAGTGTCCATAACAGTTATTGATGCTCTTAAAATAGCAATTTTAGTATCTACATAATAGTATCAGTCAAATAGTACTTTCTATTTAAAGACATTAATGGCATATCAACATGATATCCTATAAATGCCTGATAAATGCCTATGTGGCCACCTCTCCATTCAGTACAGCGGCAGCACAAGTTGGGAAGGGGGATAAAGAGGCCCCCTTGTCAAGATATCTTGTTCATAAGCCATAGATGTCTCAAATGGGCATTCTACATTTTAATAATGCTAGCGAATATGCAGCAATAACACATACCTGCTGCGGTAAACTGGAGCAGCACAGAGGGAGGCAGAGGAGAGGTGGAAGAGAGGAACTCATTCCTTGTCACAGTGGCTACACATTTCGCTACTCACACCTCTCATGCTCCTCCGGCACCAGCACCAGAGAAGAGGGGGTCTGCACTGAGGATGATGGTGGTAGTTTGTAACGACCAGCGGTGTCACCGTGGATGATGAGTATTTTGTGGGAATCCACTGTGAGCATAACGAGGGAAAGTGGTGTAGGTGGAGACCATGCCAGGGAGCAGAGTCTAAGGGGACCCCGTTCTTCACCAGGGCTTGTCGCAAGGCTGGAATGGACTTCGTTGCGGGGAACCCCAGGTTGCTACTCCTGACGTGGCTACTCGTGGTGATAGATGAGGTACAGAACATGGAAGCCGGTTACAATCTGAGATGACAGGTCACAGGCTGGTGCAGACGCAGGATACAGCAGATAGCATACAGCAGACTGGTGCAGCACACAGGTGCAGGAACAGCAGTAAACAACAGCCAGGAGGTCAGGAGCTCTGATAGAATATTACTGAACTGACAGGTATCAAGCTAGCAGGATGGCAGGAAACAGCAGAGCTAGACGAGCACTGGAGCAAACAGGCATCACGGTAGGAACAGTAGGAAGCAGTGATCAAGAGCTTAGGTGGAACAATAATGAGCAGACACTGTTTCAGGGCAGGAAGGTCCTTATATCCCAAAAAGGTCAAAAGTCACTAGGCAGGTAATTGGGACACTGTCCCTTTAAATAACAGAACATTGCCACGCGCATGCTCAAGGAGGAGCTTGTTGGTGAGTAGAAACTGCCAGCAGGCACCGCCACTGACCAGGAAATCTCACTGCAGCAGAGACAGGAAATGTTGCGGGAAAGTATACAGCAGGCTATACAGCAGAAGTGACATAACTGCTACAGCAACAGGGACATGGCCATCCACTGCATGGACCGTGACACAGTTGTTCACCCGGGACATACTCTGATGGTTGTCTCCCCTTCAACTGCCTGCGGTGTATGGTGTGTGGTGCCCTTGGTGTTCAGTGCAGAATAAGCAGGCAGGAGACAAAGGGTTAACGTTTCAAACAACAAATGACAGCCAAGGCCTTCTTTACTTCAACCGGCAAGATGTTAAACACATGGCAGTGGATTACATGAAAAAATAAAGTTCTCTTTCACAACCAGTCCAAGTCACTCAGGAGACTAATTCAGGAACAGGGATCCTCACAAATTAAAGTCCCTGGCATAAATGTCTCCCAGAACTAGAATCTGGGATATCTTCACACAGGTGGCCAGAGGCTTAACTGGATTCCAAAAGGCGTGATGTCTGGTGGGACTAGTATTATCTCACGAAGTCTGAAGAATCCAAAGTCCTGGTTAGCCCAGCTGAGATCTTCTCTATTGAATTCTCTTTTCCTCTCCCTAAGTCCACTCCCATGCCGCCAGAGAAATAAAAAAGTTAAAGCTGTGCCCTGAGCCCAGGAGCAACATTGCCTATGTCTGGGTGGCATGATGATGATACTGATAACCCAAAGTTGTAAATCAGTGGAGGGAGAGAACCAGAACACTAAATTTACAAAGCTTATATAACATACACTACCACCACTCTATGTGTTGTCATGGTGATTCCCACCATTATCTCTGAGTGGCTGAATCTGGTTACATTTCTGCAGTTCAGCATGACTGAATACTTTTCTACAGACATGTACATGAGCTGTTAGCTGAATACAGGGGTGAGACAGCGGTCAAATTAGCATTATAGAAAACACTTATACTTGTTAATACTTGCTGATCTCTAACAAGGAACTTAATGGCAAAATTCACAACAGATGTTTGATCTCTGAATCACCCAATACATTTAGGTGATCAATTTGAATTGGGATTTAAATAGTTTTCCTCATCATGCTGTTCACATTTTGATATCATGAGATCAAGACAACACCTTACAATTGATCACCAGTACCTCGCCATTGCAAGGCTTCAAGCAGAATGTTCTCAGATAGAAGCAGCCACTGAGCTTAGAGTGTCACACTGTGTCATCAGCAGGTTGTATCAGAGATACAGAGAGACTGCAAGAGTCACAGGAAGACAAAGAAGTGGACGTTGTTTGGCTACATCACACACTGATGACTGCTCCATTGTAAACAACACCCTGTGGAACCGGATGATGAATGACACATAACTCCAAACATGTTTAAGGGTTATGGGAGGACACCAAGTGTCATGTTAGACCATTCCTAACCATTTACATCAGTGTGGTCTACATGCTAGATGACCAGCAAGGATACCTGACCAAACTACCAGACACAGGCATCATTGTCTTGCATGGACCAGCAAGCATCTACACTATACAAGGTTGCCAGTGGTCCCCAGTGCTGTTTAGTGATGAAAGTTGATTCACTCTGAGCAGAAATGATAGCCTCCAACAAAGCTGGAGACATCAAGTACAGAACTATGCATCAACTAGGTCAGGTACCAGTCATGTGCTTGGAGTTGTATGGCATTCGTCA
The DNA here is from genome assembly GCA_025379985.1 of Phyllomedusa bahiana. NCBI lineage: Eukaryota > Metazoa > Chordata > Amphibia > Anura > Hylidae > Phyllomedusa > Phyllomedusa bahiana. Next base: position 54,756 of record JAODAL010026209.1, read on the forward strand.
TCCGGTTCCTAAAGGCATTTTTTGCAATGAAGCGGTTATCTGTGTGCCTTTCTGTGAATTTTTCCAGTATTCTGTTGAAACCCTGTGATGACATCTGTGACACTCTAAGTTCGGGCCCCCTTTCATTGAGGGCATCCTACTTGACGCCTTCAATGGTGAGGTACTATTGACAATTGTAAATGTTGTCTTAGTTCAGATGTCAAAATGTGAACAACATGATGAGGAGGGTTTTTTAAATCCCCAAATTCAAATTGATCCCAAAAAATGTATTGGGTGATTCAGAAATAAAAACACCTGTTGGGGAATTTAAGATCCTTGTTGGATTGCAATTGTCAAAAAGTACTGAACATTGCATTTGGGGGACATGTGCTTTTTTTTTAGAGATGGATTTTGGGTTGTTTAAAAAAAAAAAAAATTATAATTTTTTTGTTATCCCTGAAATTTTAAAAACCCAAAAATCCAACGTGAGAATGTTAAAAATTTGGGCCCCCCGCCCCCGGGACCATTAATAAAATAGTTCCCAAAGTGCCTGGCCCCGTGAAGTGAGACCCAAATAATTTATGGGGAGCAGCAATGGGGTGACTGGTCCGTTTAATTTTAGTATAAGCTTTATAGCAGCTGACCCAGGATGTCTTTTAAAGGAGTGGAAAAGAGGGAGGAGATGGCCATTCCCACTTTTCCCCCTAGGCCCAGGCCAGGTTTGGGGGTGGCATTTAAAGGCCGATGAATGTCTGGTTTTTGGCAGAGATTTTTGACCCATTTAGTTTTTGGCTAAAAAAAAATTTTTAAAAATGTAAAAAATTAATAAAAAATGGGGGAACCAATTTTTCATTGTTACAATGGAGTATGTGGTTTACGCAAATTTATTATTTGAAAAAGTTAAACTTTTAATTGCCCCAAACCTCGCCTTTCCCCAACCTTATACAAATTATTATGAGCACAAACAATGACGTGCTCTTTTTTAAAAAAATTTTGTCACCCTCTTTCCTTAACTTTAGGTAAAAACATTTACTAAACGATGCAGTTTTTTTCCCCTTTTTTTTTATTTTTGATGCAACTAAAGGGGATTCATTTCCCCCCTGTATTTGCTTTAAGTCTGTGTGTCAGAAGGGGGGTTGTATTTTTTTTGAAATTGCATTATTTGACCCTGCGGATGAATCACCGGGTTTCCTCCTTTAGTCAAAAGAAAAGATTTTGTTTTTTGTGTAGAACTTGTAAGTGCCAAATTGTAGTTGGGAGGAAAAACTTTGCTCCAGGCAAAAGGGCTTTAAACCTTGTAGGAACCAATCGTGGTTTTTTTCTTTTTATCAATGCAAAAAACCTCTTGAGGTTTCTTTTTTTTTATTTATTTGCCGTTTGACTAATTACAAGGAGGCCCCAGAGGACGGGGTTGTGACAGCCCTGGGGTTAAACTCGTGTTTGTCTAAGGAGAGGTCATGTTTGAGCAGTTACAAAGGCCTGGGAAGTTCTAAAGCCCCCGGCTACCCCCTGGATGAGCTTTTAAACAATGGATAAAAGGAGAGCTAAGAAAAAAAGGGTCAGAATTTTTAAATAATGTGAATGGTGAAATGTTTATTATTTAATTTACAAACATCAATTTTACTTCGTGGAAAAATTCTGACATGTTTTGCTCAGTACATCGTCTCAAGCATGCCACAAACAGCTGCCTGTAGATCCCCATAGACTGACAGAGATTACGTCACAAAATTGTCAGCCATTGGGTTTAAATAAAAGTTCCACACTGCCTCCACCTCTGCAGCAGACATGAAGTCTACTTATTCACCTTCCAGGGGAAAAGGAGGGGCAAAGATTTACCGTCCCAAAGTGAGCAACTCTTATATGAGACCGTTTATGCTTATCTCAGGCAACAGATAAGGATGATCCCAGGCACACCCAAGCGATGTGCGGCAGTGATTCATACAGTAATAACCACTCGTATGTCTATTGCTAGAGATGGGCGAATTTCTCAAAAAATTCGAAATTTTGGTGAAATTTGCGGAATTTTCCGACAAAAATTTGGGGTTTTGGTCCGAATTGCTTTGGGACTAGTGTTTAGCGATTATTATCGCAAAGTTGGGAAATCGGCACAGTTTTTATGTTGATCGGATTTTTTTAGATCACCCGATAATTTAGGTTAAAATCTGTGCATATCTATTAAAATTGCGATTTTCGGCGGGTTCCTGTCATTTTTTGGCGGCCAGCAAATCAGCTTTCAGAATAGAGCAGGGTGAGATGTGTGTGCGACGTCATGACTGGGATGTGCATGGTTGCAATTGGTGGAAAAATCACAGACCTCGTTTTACAAGAACAGGGCCCGTTTTATATCGTGTTGTCAGCGTCTCTAGCGAAGGACGTGCGCTCTGCCTGTGTCCAAAACAGCTCAGCGAAATTATTCTATTTTTCCCCAAGAGAAAGCTCTACTG